>OMKL01154021.1:0-14969 GCA_900302295.1 Parasudis fraserbrunneri | reverse complement strand
GAAGCATGTCTGATTTATCATGAACTAGGAGTGAATGGGTTCCAAGATCATGTCTCTACAAAAAACACATTTGAGTCCATTTAAATACCATGCAGATTCTGCTTTTGGGTGGATTTAGGCTTTTAAACGAATACTGACCTTTTATGATAGACTTCATGTCACACTTGGTTGAGTCTATATTGTGTAAGGCAATGAGAAGCTCGCCTGGTGTGAGAGGGGACATAGAGGAACTGCCCTCACCTGAGAGAAAACATACATTATAGTGTCAGTATATTGCAGGTCATTACAAACCTTAAGTGAACAAAGATCTGTTAATAAAGAATGTTTTCCTTATATCTATTCAGCAATGGTGGGCAACATTTTACAAAAAGGAAATGTAAAATGAAAAGAAACCCATGTAATTAAGCCACATTTTCCCTGAAACACAAATATGTATTAGGTCATTAATACGTTTATCATAACAAATAATCCCAATGAGAACCGTCTTAGTGTGTCAACCTCCATTAGAACCAAGACGGACAGATGTGAAAAACACAAAACTAAAATGACCCCCCAAACCCCCAGCCATCACTGCTACAAAAATATTATAGGGGAAACACTGCAAGAGAAATAATCTGTATTTTACTTCCATTTGACTTGACTAACCGTGTGAAAGGAACACCTCACGCATCTATAAAATCAATAGAAGTTATGAATGGATCATCTTACTATGCTTGGTGCCCAAGAGACGGTTGAACACCTCCTTCACAACAATGGGGTTGAGTTTGATCAGCTTGGGAAGAGCCAGGATCACCTCTTTCTGTACCAGAAAAAAAAGAAGATGAATGGAGAGTCAATGGAGCACAGTATGTTAGCCAACTGATAATCCTCTATTAACTCTCTCACACTTGCTGAGATGAGTTTCAGAACGAGGCTGGAGTCCATTCACTTTCAATGTAATGTAAACAGAATAATGAGGCTCATTAGCTAATGATAAAAACATTCATTCTCTATTATTTCTCAATAGGTGAGATGAGACAATTTTCTCACGCTCAAAAAAAAAAAAAAAAAAAAAAAAAAAAAAAGGTACAAGGGTAGCAGGACCTCACAGGACAGTACAAGTAAAATACTAGACAGTAGGCTATAGTATAACTCTACATATATACATTCAGTTCTATATACAGTACAACAATTAAGTAGAATAGCGTACAGTGTGGTGTACTAAGTGTCGAGTAGTGCATTTAAGTCCAGTGTAGCTGTAGTTACACTATAGGGTGTTAAACTGAAAAGAGTGACTTGCATGAGTTATGTTGCTGGCGTTTTGCAGTGCAGAAACGAGTCCTACGGCTGTAGTGTAATTTTTCACTATTTGAATTTGGAAGGAAATCCATTTTGTGTAGAAACGACCCCAACATGGTTACAGAACAGGAACACAACGTTACCTTCTCCAGGCCATTTATGACAGGGATTAGGAACCGAACGTCCGGTACTCTTTTATGGTAGAGGTCTCTTACTCTCTCCACCAGCTCTGGTGATGGAGGCACTAGAGGAATAGAGAACAGAACTGTGTTACATACTCTTTTCATCTACCAGTGTTTTAATGAACTGCAGCGTTTTGTCACTGCTTTTGGTGTAATGCACTTGAACTGGAGACAGTTGACTTTTTATCCTGTGGGCAAGCGATCATACTGCCACTAGGCCTGAACGATATGGGGAAAAATATTGTGTTGCGGTTCTTTTGACAGATATTGCAATTGTGTTCATTCACAATATTTGAGGGAATGAGAGGGAATATGTTTTGCATCATTATTTTCATTTTTAAGTATTAAAATTATGTGATTTTTCGCAGGGGTTTGTACCAAACAAAGATGTTTTCTTACATCTGTAGAATACAATTTGTAGGCCAAGGCATCTCTGCAGCACCACAATACTTAATTTAGGAGTGTATTTTGATAAACATATTGCCTTTATCAAATATTGCAGCCTCTTGCAAATATATTGCACTAAGTCATATTGTGATTTCAACACAACTGTTAACAGTTAAAACTAATAGTAGAAACCAGCTTTTGCTGTATCAGCTAGCCAACCAAGGGCCCACACAGCAACATCTCAGGGACCAGCAATGGTCCATAGCCCAGAGTTTGAGAAACACTATTGAGTATACCAAAGAACACAGATCCTTATAAAAAGGTATATTTTTACCTTTATCAGTCAGAATGTGCAGGCAGCGAGTGACTAGAGTCTCTGCTCCTTTAGGGCAGTTTTCAACCAAGAGCAGCAGATCAGGAGAGTTCATTCCCATTCCACGGATCTAGATGGTGGTCAGAGAACTAATGAATACGGGGTGATGATCAAATTGGAAAGCAGCTACAGTATACAGTTTAAGTTCGATGGAAAGGATATTTTGTTCACCGTTGCTCTTGTTTAGAATATGAAGTAGATATGCATTACTAACAGACAAATAATAATAACAGATGAATATTAATGTCATAATATTAATACAGAAGTCATAGCAGGGCTTTTGACTGCTGACAGCTGACTAACTGAATTCAAATAATGCTGCATAATGTTTCATTAGTCATATAGCTAGATGGATACACATCCCACACCTGCACTAGCACATGAGAGAGGGGATATATAAATATATATATATATATATATAATTTTTTTTATTTTTATTTTTTAAGTCTTCGAGTAGCAATATTCCAGTCAAATTAAATATGCACCAACAAAGATCTTCGATCATTTGAAATGAGGGCCGTATAGAAGCACATAATTCAGTGGTCGAGTCTACAAGGTCGGTGCTCCTTGCCTTGATGGAATGAGGACAGTGTAGTTTCAACCACTAAATTACGTGCTTATTCCACATAATTCAAAAGATAGAAAATCTTAGTATTGTTTGGGCATGAAAAACTTTCAAATAAAAATGTTCACAGTTTTCGTAGCACAGAAGGCAAGTGAAAGAATATACAAGGAAGGAGTGACTTACTGGCTGTTCAATCACTCGCAGAACGCTGCGTTTGATGTCGGCGATGGCCTCGGTGTAGACGGAGGCCAGCTCGTGTACCAGGCGGTGGTTCAGAGGCAGGAGGGACAGGTAGAGGAACAGGCACTGTCTCACCGTCTCCTCTGTCCAAGGGGAAGCCACCTCTGTGGCAAGGAAGACAAACATATACCGGCATGATGCACGGCAGAGTTGGGAAGGTTGCTGTGTTATTATCTATGACTAGTATCAACTGTTAGTTCGATGTATAATTATGTTAGTGTCCATTACTATTACTGTATGGTAGTGTCTAACGAGAACCGTCTTAGTGTGTCAACCTTAAAGTGTTTGATTCCCACTGGAACCACCCATAAAACTATTTATGCACACATGAAACTGCAAGGCGCTTTGGATATAAAAGTGCACCAAATGGCCTGAGTCATGTTATATCACAAGGTGCAGGAGTGAGATACTACTAGTTTGTGGGTATATTCTACAAGTTTTTGTTCTAGGCGAGTGAACATTATTATCGACAGGCAGACCTGTGTCTTTGTCAGCCCCGAAGAGCAGAGAGGGAGGGTTGGGGTGGACCAGAAGCTGCATGTAGTTGAGGGCAAACTTCTCAATGTAGTCCCTGAGCTGGTCCTTCTCATACATCCTCTTGATGAAAGCCAGGGCAGTGGAGCGCACCTACACAGAAAAACACACAATGATTGAAAAATATGTCAGCCACGGAGAATCAACCGATAGACATGGGAAGGTCAGAGCATTCAGCGGGAGAAAAGCTTAAGTCTGGTACGTAAGTGTTTTTGTCAGCCTGCCAGCATCTTAGAAATGTCGACACAAGCATTTGCTGTAACTGGTGACTTCAAACAGCAAAATCCGAAGAATTATGAAGAATTTCTGATTGCTATTAAGAAAAACTGCTAGCATTTGCTAGCCTTGCTAACTGTACTAAATGTCTAATTATGGATATTTTGCTGTTGGTATTGAGTGCCGACAGCCAAGTTTGCCTGTCTTGACATTGTAACCATACTGACAAGCTGACGGAAATACAAAATTATTGTTTAGTTTAAATAAGACTAATAACTGAAAAACACCTTACAGTGGCTTACATTTACAAAACGCCTTACATTTGCAATGAAAGACACCTTGCCCTGCATCTTCGTGTGTATCTAAAGGCCGTCTGTCACCTGTGCAACTGACACATCCACTTTACAGTTGGTTGTTGTGTTGCAATGGTTCTTACGATAAGCAAACCACATTCATTTGCAGCAAATGAGGCACACACTTAACACCAAAAGAGGAAAAATATCAATTTAAATCGTACTATAATATCTTGACAGTTTTTTACACCTGACAAATTATGTGAAGTTCCTACATTTGTCCTCCAGTTTCCTTAAAATGTATTGTTAGCAGTGCGATGCATTCCTCATCGAAACGAAGAAAGGGCACAGCTGGCTACAAACCGTTTTAGCTAAAACCGACTGACAAATGTAGAAACTGTTTCCCCATAATTCCGAAAGTGCCTGGTGAAGAAAAACACTTCATTTAAATTCAGAATGTCAGGGTATCCCTTTAACACCTCAATGTAACAATGTGGATATGGAAGAACAATGAATCACCTTCTCTTTCTCATGGGAGCTGAGGTCCAGAAGCACATGGAGATACTGAAACTGCCTTGAGGGACGCTTGACGATCAGCTCCTTCAGAGTGGTCATGCCTAGATACACCCGGGACTGGTAAAAACAAATGGTACAAAAAATGATGAGTCACATCAGGTGTTATGTGATAGCAGGAAGCTACACGAGAAGTAATTTTATCATAATGAAGACATGAAAGGTCGAAACTGGGCATGTTTTTATTGTTGTACACAACAAGCCATGTTAAAATAAAGGCCTTTTAACTGCAGCCTAAGTATTTTTGTTCCTGCTCCATGCAAGAGGGCCTTCGATTTGTTTCTTCTCTCATATGATCATTTTACCATATGTTTACCTCATCTTCGCAGTAACGTCGTATTACTTCCAGCGCTGACTCTGTTATGATAGGGGCCTCCAGCACAAGCTTTGTGAAAAGCCTGGAAAGGTAAGGAGGGAACTCAGTTAATAATTTACATCGTTTATAACTTACATATAGTATGTTGTTCCTGTTGTCTAAGACAGCCCAATCGGTGTCTGTTACAATTCTCTCCCAAAAACAGATGAAAGAACCAAGACTTGAAGATAAATATGTATATGGCAGCTGAAATATCAAAGGAATACGACTGGACATTCGATAATGCTTTTATTTGTCAGCACGATTAATTTCTAGATCAACCTAGATCTGGAGAAACTCGCACCTGATACATCTTCAATGGGGGACAGTATTAAGTATGGCTGCCCCCATGTTTGAAGCCATTAAAAATGGTCCATTTATCTCACAATGCAAAGTGTCTTGCATCCTCTTTGGCTGTTGGCTAGCATTAGCACTAACACTTGCTACCAAACATTAGACTAGAGCTGCTATGTCAGCTACCAAACGCTAGCTAGTGTTATTCAAAGATGGTCTTCGATTAACTGTAGCTAGCGTTAGCTGCAACATTTGGAAGCGACATTAGCTCAAATTTTTGGTAGCTAATATCAGCACTAATGCTAGCCAACAGCAAAAGAGGATGTGTTAAATGCTTTGCATTGTAGGGTAGATTAAGTGGCATCATTAATTGGACAGCCATACTTAACAGTACCTCATTCTAGAAGTATATGTGAGCCATGCTGGTCCCCAGCTGTTAATATGTTATGCTAGCTATGAATCAGTCGGTAGAATGAACATTCACTGAGAAACACTTGGGAACCCCAGGTGACGTTATATCAAAATTATTTAATTTTTCTTACTTAAGACGTATTCTATAGTAAGCCAGCCTAAAAATGAAATCCGTGCTACTTGTTTGTCAGACACTGTTGAAATTAGTGAAAATATCAACGGAGAGTCTGTCTGCTCTCTGACCGCCGACAGATTCTCCGTTGAAGTTTTGACAAACTGGACCGTTTAAACAACTTCGTGGCAAGTGTTTGACAAACAAGTGGCCCGGATTTCATGTTTAGGTACTATAGAATGCATTTTAACTGCATGATAATGAAAAGTGTGATATCAAACCAAAACTCTTATTTTCGTTTTTTTGTTATTTTCAAATAGCATCCCTTCAAATATCGAAGATCGATATGATCCCGATACAATAAACAATAATAATTAACTATCGCATAACCCTAATTGGGAATGGTAAGGTTTCTCACCCGTCCCTCTGCTCCGGCTTCTCCTGCAAGCCTGCCAGCAGGGTGTAGAGACAGTGGTCATAGCTGTCTATCAGCCCGGTGGGCAGCTGGCTCAGGTAGGTGTTGTACTCTTGGTAGAGGACGGAGAAGGCCAGGTCACTCCTGGTCCTGATGTCCTCCAGGATGAACTCCAGAACGTCCTCTTTCATCATCCCCTCAAACTGACTCACCAGCCTGGACAAGAGCTTCACCCGCACCTGATGCAGAGGATTAAAGAAGATTTGGTAAACCAATTCGTAGGATTAAATTGCAGACATCTTGGTCCACAACCAACAGGTGATTGTAATCAAACAGCAGGTGATTATGTTTAAATGACAACCATGGCCAATGAGCTGCGGCACTGTGCCATATTGTGTGGCAAAAGAAATCATGAAAATACTTTGAATTGGCTGCTGAATGTGTTATTTTCTGGAAAACAATAAGCACATTCTCTGGCATTAAAATAATATTCACCAATATGCTTTGATATATGCTAGATTTAAAAACACCCTTCTGCATTCCTATATTAACTTACATAGGGATAATGATGTGGGAAACACAACTTTACCCATTTGCCAATTAAATCAACTACACGATTAGGCAAAGAAAATCTAATAACTATTGGTCAACTAAGAATTCCTTAAATGGAGGACAGCCATAAAATAGAGAGCCACTCCTAAAATATACATTAATGAATTATTCAAACGAGAAAACTTTCACCACTAGAACATACAATGGGACCAAAACAGGAAGGGATGCAGATCAAAATGACTCGCAACTACCGCTGCTAAAGAATATAATAATAAAAAACTAAACACTGTAACTATATTGTCTTCCAGAGGTAGGTGTGACGTGGCATTTACTCACGTGGGACATTCCGCTCTGTGCGATAGCCTTTTCTGAATGCAGGATACGTTTCACAGCCGTTGTGGTTAACTTTTCAACCTGGGTTTCCGACAGAGGCTGGACCACATCCGCCAATCGAAACACTTTCTTTCTCCCACTTACACCTGATGCTCTGAAAAAGGAAAAGAAAAACAACAGGATGAACTGTGGGATAGAGACAAATTTAAGGGACGCCTTGACATTTTAAAATGTAATATGGTATTTTTCCTTGCCAGTCACTTTTCACATAAAAGGAGAAATGTTCTGCAGAATTGAAAAATTGTTAGTGCTCCTCATTCAAACAACTGGGTACAGGAAGCCAAATGCTAGCTTTTGAGAATTCACATGTGTTATTTGTGATTCACATTATATCTGTAGTAGCTCAGTCAATATTTGGGAAAAACACAACACTACAAATTAAAAATGTTAAGGTAAGCCATCCCTTTTTTTTTTTCTTCAAGTGTGTGAAACTGGTCTGGCTGATTAAGTATTGGGGATGGGCATTTGAAGGCATATCAATATTCTATTAAAAATGGTTAATCGGTTAACTGAACTACCAAAAGAAGAAGTGTGCAGCGCACTCATAATGTAGCCTGAGAGGCCTCTGTGATCCTCGCCTTCATTAAACAAATACTCATAATTGCGACTGTTTTCTTTATTAGTCACATAAATAAGAAAACCAAATCCAATTTACGGAAAGTAGAATAATTTTTTTGGGGGGAAATTCAGTAGGCTGAATCAGTGCAGTTGAGACAAACAAAACCATCAGCTATATTCTGATACCTATGTCATTTCCAATAGTCAAGTAACCATGCCCATCCCTAGCAAGTATTGAGAGGAAGGTTCTCACTTGGGTTGCACTGAGGGAAGGATGGGTTCAGGCAGCTTCTTGACAGGGGGAACCTCGGTGGCCTTATCATATCCTCCCAGCACAGAGATGGCTTGACCCAGGGACGCGGCTGAGCCTTTGCGCTTGATAAGTTGGTCCTTTGAGCCAGAGTCTATATCGAGGCCCTCCTCTTTCAGTGCGTCATCTTCTCGTGCTTTTGCCTGCTCCAGTCCTATGAGATGGTAGAGGGTTTCATGAAAATACATGACAAAGACGAGGTTTGGATTTGATGTAGATTAAAAATGTTTTGTGGCACAAATGACACGCTGACAGTATACCTTTTGATATTAGGGTTGGGATCAGTTTACTCTCAATTAAATTGATTCAATCAGGACGTGGACTCAAATATAAAGAGGGAAAACTAACTTTAGCTATGACAAGGCTATTCAATTCAACTTGCTCACAAATAAGTTGCAGACAGAGTCAGTGATAACCGAATGGTTAGAGAAGCAGGCTCGTGATCGGAAGTTCAATAGGCAGAGAAAGTCTCACCCTCCCCTGCCTCCAACTACAGCAGAGGTGCCCTTGAGCAAGGCACTTCACTGCCAACTGCTCCAGTTGCCAACAGTAGAAGACTGTGGTCGTACTGGGCAGCTCCCAGGTGTTAGTGTATAGCAGGGCGTTGCTGAGAAACATTGCTCAACGTTTTATAGCCCGAAACATAGAAACATTGTGAAACATTGTATAGCCTGAAACATAGAAACATTGTATAGCCTGAAACATAGAAACATTGTATAGCCTGAAACATAGAAACATTGCTAAACATTGTATAGCCTGGGCATTGTAAAAATTCCCTGGATAAATATGAAACAAAAAGCTATTTCTGACTGAAGTGAACTCATTAAGTTTGTTATAGATGCTCACTTCTCCCTACTACTAACCTGGACCAATCCCGGCTGCCGTCATCTGCGTGGCCATCAGCCGAGCTAAATGCTTTATCTGAGCGTCAGTCCCTGCAGACTCCACTGGTGTGTACGTGGCCTGGAAGGAGGCTGGCATGATGTCTGGCAGATACACCATGCTGATTAGTACCTGGAGGTGAAGTAAAAGAGCAGCACAGATGTGACATCATTGGTCATACTGTGAAAAACATATGTATAAAACATACTTTGATAGAACATTTTTACTTCTTAGAAAAGACCTCCATAGGAATTTAGGAGCAGTTGACCTCAGACATTAGCTGCCCAGTGAACTCATACACTGTTATCTGCACTCAAAACTTTAAATAAATAAATAAAAAAGTCCTACCATAGCAAAATCTCACTTAGATACAGACAGATAGATACTTTAATAATTAAATTGGGGTGTCACAGCAGCACTGCAGGTAAATTAGTGCATCGCAGTGAAAGTGAGAAATTATTCACAAATGGCCACTCCAGCTCACCAGATTGGCTACGTTCTCAGGGGTGAGCAGTGGGTGTAGGAAGTCAGCGGTGAGGTCTATAGCGGACTGTGCTACTGGGACAGTGGACGGCTTGGAGACCGACAGTGGAGCTGGCTCCTCCTTATCTTCATCCTCATCCATCAGGACAGGCTCTGAACACAGACCAACAAATGATGTACTGTTGGATCATTTAATTATAATAATAATGATAATAATACATTTTATTTGTATAGCGCCAACCGCATATCTCCGCGCAGAAGAGTATTGGCACGCTTCCTTCTGCGCTAAGATAGACAGTTGGTGGGCATACTGCGTTAGAAAATAGTTCTCAATTAATCTTTTGCCATTTATCTCCAATGAATTAGAGTGAAGGCAGACATCTCTATGGCTAAAAACCTCAGCAAGTCACACCAAAACTGTCTGGATAGATACAGTAGATAGCACTCCAGGGAAGAGGAACAATAACTTTTTATTTTGGGTTAAGTTCCCCTTTAACATCCATTAATATATTTTTTAAGTATATAGTGGGTTCGGAATGGGCTTCATTGGCTCTAGGTTCATCCAAATTACAAAAACACACAAATGACAATGTAAACTTTCAGTTCAAATTTAAGCATGAAAATCATCCAAATTCTGAGATAGATTCACATGACCGCAGTCACCACCACTGCCACTTACCCATCTTGAGCTTCTTGCCCTCCGTGTAGGGTTCATGGCGAGGTCTTTTGCGCTGCTCGCGCGGTGCCGGCGTGGAGCGGGTGATCTCGTTCTGGGGCATGCCCAGGTCCAGCAGCAGTGTGCTGATCTGGGCCTGGAACTCCAGGCTGCAGGGATGTTTGAGCACGGCCACCAGGTGCAGCTTCAGGTTCTTCCTGACACTGCTCACCTGAGACTTGGCCAGAGTCGGGGGCAGGTTGGCTAGAGGGTGGAAAAGCAACATTTAAATTCTTTGTTTAGTAAATAATTTGATAGAGAAACATATGATAAATCATGGCCTTGTGATGCTGCATCAGCCATATATATATATATATATATGGGAGAGGAGGTCCCTCCTCCGGACGCAGTCAGGGCTGGCGTAATGATATTGGGCTTCTGAAGACTACACAGAGAGGCGTACCCCATATTGAGATACCGAGCTAATGTTTGAAAGAGAACCAAACGGTAAACATGACATTACATTTACTATTGTAAATGACATGGTGTTTATCTGCCCCTAATAAAAGACAGAATACTCGAGCATCCCAAATATCGGATTGTTAACGTGCATGTAAACGCACTCATTAAGGCTTGGACTCTAGGTTTTAGCGATGACAGCAATACCGGCTCGATTCTCACTCACCATGTAACGTCTCGTATGCCTGCACCACCTCCGACATGAACATGGGCCTCTGGCGGGCGATGTTGGCCAGGGAGCCTAGTGCTGTGGTCAGGTTGATGCTGGAGATGGCAGGGTGGACCATGAACTTCAGCAGCTGCTCCAAGGCAGTCTTTCCTTCATCACACAAGGTATCTGAGAGGGACAATGAGTAATGGCACATCAAGTAGTCTTGACTCACAGGATGTCGACCACGCATATAACCCTCCCATTGGCCCAATTCCCCTCCCCTTCCGCTTGCAGTTATTTTTACTGTTTTCAAAATCCCTAGTCCATAGGCTCAACAACAAGTCTTCGAGCTAGCAAGTTATATACTCTCATGGTGGAAAACAACAAACAACTCCATAAAGAGCTTCATAGTCAGCTTTCAAATTTGGTAGATATTCAAAAACATCTTTTTTTTTTTTTAATGACTAAGATAACACATTTTCATACCAAAGTGTGAGATGTTCATTAAGTACCAACATCTCTTCAACATTAAGTTAAGTTATCTTTAACCACCATGATGAATACAGGCCCTCTTACCATAGCGGATATAGGAGTGGTCTCTGGGTATTTTGTCCAAGCTAATGTCCCCCTCTAGTCGCTTGGGAATGTCAGAGTCTGCTGTCCGTGGCGAGAGAGTGATGATGAGGGTCTCTGTGAACTTGATGGCGTGAGTGCGAACCCCGTCGTTTTCGGAGTCCAACAGGGCCAGGACATCCCCCTTCATCTGGGTGACCATGTCCCAGCATGCTTCCTGCATCTCCGATACCGCTTTGGAGCGCACCAACCACTGGCGTGAAAGAGACAGACAAATCCTGATCACACGGCAGCAAACGTGCTATAAGGTGGAGGGTGATGGTTCCTAAAGTGGGGTCTGGGGACCCCCAGGGGGTCTTGAGGGTGTTACAGGTGGCTCAGGTAAAATGTTAAACAATCATTATTTCTTTCACTAAAAGGTAGCACAATGAGAAATTTTATAAGACTGACTACTTTGATCATAGGTTTCACTCTCCACATTATACAGTTACGCAATTATGTCCGAAATCATATCCAACAAAGATCTTCTAAAATACTCAATCTCATCAAATGTGGTTCAGCTGATCTACTGATGCGCATCTACCTGTGGGTGCGTTACATTAAAACGTTTAGGACGCTGGTTTAAGATTTTGAAAGCACAACATGAAGATTCGTAAAGTATTTACCTGCAGGGCAACTTTGTACAGCTGAGTGAGCGTGAGGATGGCTTTCTTCACCACATTCACACTTTCATCCCTCAGCAGCATATTCAGGTTAGCGATCAGTCTGAGCAGGAGCTCATTGTCCCTTTTACTATAAAGACATGGAAAGTACAACATTGGAGAACTCTACACAGCATTTCGTTTAGCAAGCATCAAGTTGAAAAGTATTTATGAGGGACGGTAAAAAAAAAAGTTAGATAACGCACCATGCTTCTTCAATGAAGCCAATGACCAACTTTCTCACTTCCATGGACTTATCTGTCTGAAAGGCTATCATCTCCTACATGTGATGGGACAGGGGGAAAGACAAGCTTTAAAAGTTCATCATGCAAGACATTAACGTGCACAGATAAGGTAGAAATCGCACATTCAGGGGTACTGAATATTTAAAATGGCATAGGCCCTCTAGCTCAGATTCAGGTACTTTGTGTTTCATCCCCCACAGGACAGTTGGAGGAGCAACAAGCATGTTTACTTACGTCTAAAAAATTGTCAAGCAGTGAGGGATTCTTGTTGATGATAAGCTCCTGAACCTGAAAAGTGACAGAGGTTATGTTTAGAAACCTTTAAGTACCTACATAAAACACACAATTAAGCACTGACACACCTGAGGGAAACGAAAACTGTTCAGGTAATTTCCAAATAATCTCGCAATACTACATTTTATTTCGTTATAGTTCTCGTTAAAAGAGGAAAAACAATCTGACCTGAAGACAGAAGATTACAAACCTGTTTCAGAACTGTCAGTTTATCATCTGTGGTCATCAGAGCCGCCTGGTTCAGAAGATCCACAACCTGCGAGCGTGAACAGATATTTGATTACAAACAGCTTTGATTACAAATTTGAGTCCCAATTCACAGCTATCCTTGATATTTAATACATTTCATGTCTCAACAGTCAATGGTCACTCAACACTGTTGTTCCTGCCAAAGTTTTTACAGCGCTGTGTATAGTTGTTAAAAATACATTTGTGGTACCTTTTTGAAAACTCTAGACTGTGCACTTTCAAAACACCCAAAAGGCATTTGGCACTAATTTTTTTTTTTTTTGTGTGTTTTGTGATACTGCACTCTGAACACAACAGCACACACTTCTTGGCAGGAACCACAGTGACCTATTGCTAATATTAACTGAATTTAATATTAATAGTCATTGTAGGCTTATTTCCCTGCTTGCAAAATCAATTATATAATCTAAGGGCCTAAAGGTTAGAGAAGCGGGCTCATGATCGGAAAAGGTCGCCAGTATCCATAGATCAACAGGGGGAAAGTGAATGAATAATGCTCGCCCCTCCCACAACAACCACCGCTGAAGTGCCGCTGAATCCCCAACTGCTCCAGTGGAGCTGCTCAGTGGCCAAAAGTATATGACTGTGATTGTACTGGCCAGTTCCCGTGTGTGTGTGTGTGTGTGTGTGTGTGTGTGTGTGTGTAACTCCCGCCCCCACCCCCAGGTTAAAGATACCACCACCACAAAGATTAACGTTAGGGCTTGGATCCACAGGTGCATGAACCACCTCCACTGTATTGTAAACACTGGGTTAAGGGAACACCTTTTCACTGGTAGTCATATCGATGACATGAGGAGTATCCCCCTCCTCCGTTCGGGGCTGGGATGCCATGGTCGGTGCTGGTTCTTGTTACGGGACTTCCTTCACTACCTTGTTACCATGCTCTTCAAAATCCTATAAGACATTGGAATCACAGAATAAACATAAATGAATATCATTATATATTAAAAGTTTGTATCAGTTCGCCAACGTTACATGAATTTGCCATGTACGGAGGTAAATACAATCGCAGTTAACCTATATAAGACGTTCAGTTAGCTGCTACTCGACTTCAAAGTAACCATCATTTAGAAACAAACAGGTATCTACACATTAAATATTGATATTAATTTCAATAACTAGATTTCATCTTTGGGTAGCCAACATTAGCTACCTAACGTTAGCTAAGCTAACCTTAGCTAACGCAGTGGATTTAGCTACGTTAGCCGGTCTAGAAGCCACCTGTCAGTTAGCGACCACAAGTTATAATCAAGTATTTAGACAATACCTATCGCTAATTATATTTCTTTTTTTTCTCAAGCAAAACCACCAAATGTGGTTGGTGTAACGAAATAACTCGCGCTAACGCTAACTAAACAACTATTGATTCAATGAGCATGTCAATAAGGAAGCCATATTTAGTGCCCACAGAGCGGTTCTTCTTCTTTGTTTTCTGCTTCTTCTTCTTCTGGTGTTTTAGCTACAGCCGTTAGCATCCAACATCATTACCGCCACCCGCTGGGGGGATGCTTTCTTTTACCTAAATATTTAATAGGTTAACATAACATAACCATCAAATACCGTTATTCCGTCAAAAGTAAGAACAATATTGTAGCTTAATATGAATATGATATTTTGGCCATGTATATATATATATATATATATATATATATATCATTCTTATTTTATTTATTTTTCTTAATTTACAACAGGTATATATCATGGAAGACAGTATAGTAAAAATCCATACCTTTGCATGGATCCATGACAGTATAGCTCCCAGCCCTTGGTATTCCTAGGTTTTTACATAGTCAAAGAGTTAGTGAATCTGGCAAAGGCCAGCGGTGCAGAGATGAACAGCAGAAAGTGTGCATACAATGAAACTGCATACAAAATACTAAGTATTTGCACATACCAGAGGCTACACACTAGTCGTAGAAATTTGCATTGTTTTAACTTATGATGGTGGTTGAGTCTTGCACTACTCTGTACTTTATACCTCTCACACTTGAAACCCGATTACTTGTAGGTTGTTATTAGATCATCTTAAATAGACTGGTACTCTGACCAAATGCCTTATCTGTATCCTTAGGAACGTGCAATAGCCATATACCGACTCCTCATACTTAGATTAGATATATATATATATATTATATTATATTACCCCATACTTATCAGAGGGGTATTTATTTTA
>OMKL01154020.1:3818-22362 GCA_900302295.1 Parasudis fraserbrunneri | reverse complement strand
CATTCAGAATGCTGCTGCTAGAATTCTAACAAAGATTAAGAAAGCAGAACATATTACATCAGTCCTCAGGTCTTTGCATTGGCTACCAGTGTGTCATAGAATTGACTTCAAAATACTGTTACTTGTCTATAAATCACTTAATGGTTCAGGGCCAAAATACATCTCTGACTTGCTGCCACACTATGAACCATCTAGACTTCTTAGGTCATAAGGGACTGGTCTGCTAACTGTTTCTAGGATCAAAACAAAACTTGGTGAAGCTGCATTCAGTTATTATGCTACACATAGCTGGAATAAACTTCCGGAAGACCTTGGATCTGCCCCAACTCTGGATAAAAAAATAGGCTTAAAGGCATAAAGACTTTTATGTTCACCACTGCCTTTAATTGCTGCTAATAATTTGCACTCTGAGTGCAAGTGTCTCTATATAATATATGTATATACACATATACTGTACATATATGAAATTTGCAAATCCACACTGTAACCTTATTTCTGGAGATCTATGAATCAAATTGTTTCACCAGCACACATTTTGGGCTGTTTTGACTCGACAGTGTGAATTTCATACATTCAACAATGACCTAAGCTGAAATAATAGGGGATGCATTACTCAGCAGCAACAATCAGTTCTGCCGAACGCAACCCTCAGCACACACTCAGTAATGACACTTCAAATCAAAGTTTGATAGGAATCAAATGGTTTCACCAGCACATATTTTGGGCTGTTTTGGCTCGACTGTGACTTTCAAAAATGTGATTGTCTTCCTGACTGAAAAAATTGTTGGATGCAATTCTTGGCATTCATGCAAAAATGGCACAACAGCATAAACACTATAATAATCTGTCACTATAGTAGGGCCTAGTCTGCCAATATGTGTTGTGTAAGACCATGTAAGATTTCATGTTCAATGATTTTATTGTAGGCCTATATATTTCCATGGAAGTTGCTCATAAATCGCTTGTTTAATAAGAGGAGTGCAATCAGTGGAGTGCATATCGCCACCTGGTGTGCCAGGGAGTATGTGGGTGGCAAGCAGGAGCTGCAGGGCAGGCTGTGTGTCCAGCGTGTATGCATGAGAGTAGTGGAATGATGGGGAGACAATATGCAGAGTAAGTTATCAAGGTGTAATAAGAGTAGACAGGCTATATGGAGACAAATCCTTGGACACAATGTCCATATAAAGCAGATAGTGTTTATTGCTTTGTTTGCTGTGGTTGAAAAAGATGGTGGTAGGCAGTTGTATGGAGCTGAACACAATTCATGTGGGCACACCTCACTCTGTGTGTTGATGTGTGAATGTCTGTTCTATATATACATGATTCTATTTTATATGGTGTAGGCCTACTTTGTATGTAGATCTTAGAGACCATTTTGAATGTTCATGACATTTATGTGATGTTTACGTTTTTTCCGCACAATTTGACTGCGTTCATATGGGGCAACAGTGACTCAGGAGGTAGAGCGGTCGTCTGGTAATTGGAAGGTTCCTGATTCGATCCCCACTCCTCCTGGCAGCATTTCGAAATGTCCTTGAGCAAGACACTTAACCCCTAACTGCTCGCAACGAGTAGGTTGGCACCTCGCATGGTTGCCTCTGCCGTCGGTGTGTGAGTGAATGGGTGAATGTAAGGCATAAGTTGTTATGTGCTTTGGATAAAAGCGCTACATAAATGCAGTCCATTTACCATTTTACCATGTCATGTTTATTGTACGCTTTGAAGCATCTTCCAGTGCCACAAGTTACCTTCTCTTCTTCTTCTAGATGATGAATGCCAACAAGCATTCCGCTCCACCATAACGGCACAATGGTTTTCACGGATGCCTCCCTGATAGGCTGGGGAGGCACATGTCAATCTCAGTCAATAGGGGGCAGGTGGAAAGAGGCCTATGTCCCTCATATCAACATGCCGAACCTCAGCAGCCTATATAAACAGACAGGGGTGGATGTGCTCCTCCCTTCGTCACCAGACAGCAGTGGAACTTTGGCCTTGGGCCTCAGTCCATCTGCTGAGTCTCAGAGCTCTCCACATTGTCAGCGTAGACAATGTGGGAGCTGACTTAATGTCAAGGGGGGGCCTCCCTCGAGATGAGTGGCGATTACTTCCCGTCATTGTTTTGGGGAAGCAGTGATAGATCTTTTTGCCTCCAAAGAGCACAGGCATTGCCCCCTCCTCTATGCGTTTCCCCCATCCATGTGACCAGTTATTGGAGAGGGTGAGACTAGAGCACAGAACGCTCATATTAATAGCACCAGACTGGGTATCAGCTCGCTGGTTCCCAGACCTAATGCAGCTTCTGGCAGCTCCACCATGGCCCATCCCATGGAAGCTCTGTCTCAGGTGCACAACAGTGTTTTCCACCCGCCCATCCTCGGACAGCGGCTGATGGCTTGGTTTCTGAAAGGATACGTCTCAAGAGCCGAGGCATCACCTCAGCGGTTATAAAAACCATTCAGGGCGCCCGTGCGCCATGCACTACCACACTGTTTACACAGGGAAGTGGCTCTCTTTCCAGTCCTGGTGTGAAGCCAGGTCTCTGGACCCAGTTTCCTGCCCTCTGGATTCAGTCCATACTTTTCTCCAGTCTCTGTTAGATAATCTGTCTTTCTTGGCTGTGAAAGTATATGCATCGGCTATCTGTGCCTGTTACTAAGGTTTTGGAGATAAACCTCTCTTCAGCCATACTCTGCTTAAGCGCTTTTTACAAGGCGCTAGACGTCTTAAACCCATCAAGTGCATTCTGACACCACAACAGGATCTCTCATTGGTTTTGCGCAGTTTGACGGTGGGTCCTTTTGAGCCTTTAGATCAGGCTCCCTTGAGTCAGTTGTCTTTTAAGACTGCTTTTCTCCTGGCTATCATCTCAGCAAAGTGCGTCAGTGAGCTGTGTGCTTTGTCTGTCCTTCCCGAATGCTTGGCTATCAATGGAGATGGTAGCAGCGCTATTCTTAGGCCTAACCCTACCTTCATCCCTAAGAACACCAGGAGCGCTTTCCGTTCCAGGGATATTGTTCTTAAGGCTTTTTATCCCCCTCCTCATTCCAACAATAGGGAAAGGGGCATGCATATGCTGTGCCCTGTATGCACACTCTCTATTTATGTGAGGCGCACTGCGGTTTTCAGGTCCCCCCGACAACTGCTTGTGTGTCATGTATACCCAAGCTGGTCAGACTCCACCATTGGGGGTCAGAGCTCACTCCACACATGGAGTAGCTGTATCCTCTGCCCTTCTCAGAGGTGTCCCGTGGAAGACATTTGTGCAGCAGCGTTTTCCCTGTCCTTTCATTAGATTGTATCTTCTGGACATGTCAGATAATTCTCTCTGTCACTCTGTCCTCAGCTCAGGCTCAGTTTTCTAGCTCCAGCTAAACGGGAAATTGTTTATCTCGCCTCCCTTGTTTCCCTAATAAGGGTTGTTTTTTTCATGCGTCCAATTGTGTGGTTTCTCCCCTTTGGGGTTACAATCCTTAACTCCCACACTACGTCTCCACTCATTCTTATTCTCCCGGTTATGCTCTCCCTATGGGCTCATAGCATTTTGTAGCTTATCCGTTTTGTTCTGTTCTCTTACCTTTCCCTTTTGATCTTCTTTGATCTGTTCCAGTCAGTCAAATTGCTCTTGTCAGTTTTTGGAAGATTTTTTATGCACTGGACACCCTAGACTTTTTACCTATTTGTCAAGTCTTGGGGTTGTTTTTCCTTTAGATCTCCTTCCCCTGTTTATTCTTTTAGTTGTTGACAGGGGTATACGTTTCTTCCTTTTCCCCCTCTTTTGTTTTTTGGGCCAACAGGGGGCATAGATCAGGGCTGCGCTCTCACTTCGCCTATAGTCCAATAGGTGAAGCAAGATGCGGAGCCCACATGATATATAACAAGTTATGATGTTATAACTCTAGTTATATGAATGCGGGCAAAGCATCTTGCTTTTATCCCTGTTGTCACAGGTTCTGAAAGGAACTACGGAAGGGAATTTAGCTGCTGCGCTCCGGCATATATTCTAGCTGGAGGGGCGTGGCCCTGTTCTTAATAGGTGCATTGATAAAAATCTGCTGGAACAGTCCAATAGGCGAAGCAAGATGCTTTGCCTGCATTCATATAACTAGAGTTATAATATCATCTAGAAATAACGTATGAAATCGTTATGTCCCTTGTATTGGTTTGCCCTCTTGTGGACATAACATGCAAGAATAGATATCCGAATGGTGTGAACCTATGTGTGTTTTTGTAGTTTTTTTTTTTTTTAGAAGGAATAATCAAATGTCATTTGTGGGCAATTTTTACAGCCCAAGTACGGGGCAGCATAAAGGTGTTATAGATCTACATGGCACAATGTGTATGTAACTTACAGAGAAAGGAGCTTTGTACAAGTAAGAGTGACGACGATAATGTTGCCAACAAATGGCACTGGAGGCGCACTAAATGTCAACAAAGTAACAACCAATGGAAGCTGTTTCGTTTGTTGAATCGGTGATGAACTGGGTCACTTTATCCAATATGAACTGGTCTTTTATTTAACATACTTGCAGGTTACATGTTATTTGTTCTCATGTTCTTCTTCTAATGCCTTTGTCTGCTTGCATACCTATATCATATCATCAGGTGTAATTCCAAAGCTACTGGCACCTGGTGGTAAAAAAAAGTATAATACCACCTAATCATCACATCCCCTTTCTTTAAGGCAAATACTGTAAAGGTAGACAATCAAATTACAGGTGTCAGTTATCTGAACTATTTCTTTCTAAAGGATATAATTGCAACAAAAGCATCAACTCTTAAGATGTACACTTAGTATTAGCTAACCAGCATAAGCTGTTTAAAATAAATAAATAAATAATTTCATCACCATCATTTATTTATTTATTTATTTTTAAATAATCAATTAATCACAGATTCAGTGTTTCAGGCTTTCTGATTTCTCTTGTAGATCTTCTTAACACAGGTTCACCTGGAGAGTGGGTGTTGGTGTTGCAGCCTGTGGGAGGTGGAGAAATAGACTCAGACTCAACATGGGCTTCACTGAGCTCTCGAACAGTCTCTTGTGTTTTCAGAAGACCGCGGCGATTGCGTCTGAAGACCTGTCCTTCCTCTGTCCTCGCAGTGAATGACCGTGGAGCTACTTCTTGAAGAACAGTGGCTTTTGTCTTCCATCCATCAGGATCTTCAATCCTGACTGTGCTTGACAGTAATGGAAGCTGCTTAGCTGTTTTGTCATAGAATGACTTCTGCTTCAACTTTTGTTGTTGTAGCTTTTGTTCCAGCTTTGGATGTTTATTTTGCGTTGAGTAGCTTGTGTGGTACGCAGCTTTCGATTCATCAGCAGCTCAGCAGGTGACAGTCCGCACTCGAGAGGTGATGCTCTGTAGTTGAGTAGAGCAAGGTAGGGATCTGAGTCACTATCAGCAGCTTTCTTCAGGAGTTGCTTGAGAATGTGGACTCCTTTTTCAGCCTTTCCATTTGACTGTGCATACAGAGGACTAGATGTCACATGCTTTAAGTCATACTGTTCTGCAAATTCCTGCCATTCTCTGCTCTTGAAGCATGGTCCAGAAGCTTTACACAAAAGAAAGTGTTGTTAGTATTTCAAGCTGTTCATGAATATAATGAAAACCCATGCTATGTATGTGAAATGGAGTGTAACATTCAAGTACAGAGTTTCATATGCAAGTATGCAATACCTGCACATATTTGGCCCTACAGTATTTTTGCATTTAGAAAATACCAAAATACTTACTCTCAGTGATGGGTAAGGAAAATAAACAAACAACAGCTCAATGTTGGCATATTAGGCTGATGAGAAAGAATATCACAGATGCTATACAGTTATACAGGCTGTTCAATTATTCAACCATTCAAAACCTGGAAATGAGGTGAAACAGCATGTCCCACATGACTAGAGACACAGTTTAAGTGTCCAATAAACATTTTTCTTTTCTCAATCTTTTTTCTTCTTTTATGTGGTATAAGACAATAGGTAAATTTTGTTTGATCAAGGATATTCAGAAATCAGTTTCAAAGATGTATTTTCAGTATTTTGAAAATACAAAATACATGTATTTTAATTAAATGCATACCTTCTCTGACTGTCCCCTCTTAGTCAATTAATCGGTTGCTTTGCACATTAACAGTCTGGATACTGGTCCGCTGAAGCTCATTAGGTGTAGTGTTTATATGTGTTTTCATATCCTGATTACCAATAAGCCTGCAGGCTATATATATTATATTATATATATTGCTAATATTACCATGGAAACAGAATTTACACAGACAGCAAAACCCAACAGTTAACAGGAGAATTCCTCAGTATCCCTGCTAATATGAGAATATCCCCATTATCATATTCACATTTCTCATAGTCAGGATATGAGCTTATTATCTGGGTTATTATAATAAGATATTGGCATTTACATGGGTCATCTCATAGACAATACTCAAGCATCCTGAATATTGGAACATCAATATGCCTTTAAACACACTCATATGATGACGCAGGGTTTTAGGGTTTTAGCTGCAGCTACAGGCCTGCAATCTGTCATCTACTTTATGTTATCAATGTGCTTCTTCTATTTCGATTGTAATAAAGTTGAGTATGCCTCCATATATTAATCTTATCTGTATAGAGTATTGTTTATTGAGTTCAATGTCATTTTATACTTGAACCAGAGATGGTCTACTGACAGAGAAACTTTTTACATCTTCAGCAAATACATTATTCCAGATCCAACCAAAAATCATCCAGGGTATTTTGATGATTATGAAGTGGTCTAAATCTAAATAGATACTGTAAAGTAAAACAAATAAATATAAAACCACTTTTACTTTGCAGGCTAAATCCGCTTTCCGGAAATTATATTTCTGTTAAGAGCCGACAGCTTGATGCTAATGCAAAGAGGGTTTCTCCATGTCTTAGGCCAATGTTCCAAAGTTGATGCGTTCCACTTGCTCAGTAGGCGATCCTCACGCCCCATTGGTCACGGTCGTGAGGAAAGTAACGAATGATTGGTTCATGGCGTCCGACTCCCAAATCCACTCACAAAACTCATCCGAATCAGAATATTTATTGCCAACGTAATTTTCATGCAAAGAACACATCTAGAATAACATAAAAGTTCATAAAAATGAAATATATATAAAAAGAATATGAGCACGGTGATCATTCCTCAGTTCTGAGAAGTTGCCGGTGACATGCAGTGCGTTTCATTAGTCGTTACACTTCCCCTCAGTATTACGTAACAGCATACGTCGCACGGAGGCCACTTGGAGAGCAAAGGAAAAGTGGGCGGGGGATTTAAATGGAATGCACTTGCCCTTGTACATTTCAGGCCGAACTATCATGCATCGACCACCAGTTGTAGGCATCGCGCTGTACTGCTTTTTATAAATCATGAGAAATACATGCACTCATTTAAATGAGGCGAAGGTGTCTAAGGCTGATTAATTGCAACACGTTGGCAATTAGCTGCATCAGTTTCTGATTTATACATTTCTGTTTGTGATCTGTATATCATGATTATTGCTACGGTTCCGTTTATATCTTGCAAAACGGCATTTCCCCCCCATGCGTTTACACTTAATGTTAGTAATAAAGAAACCACAAGCTGAACAGTACAACAATCCGAGTAAATATTAACTGCAAGTAGTTACATGACAGCTAAATATCAAGCTATCATTGAGATTTTGAAACTATCTGCTAACTAGGCGAGTGAACCGGAGTTTTACATACATTACTGCCATCTAACCATGGCTGTCAGCTACGTTCTATTTGTACTGGGAAGTCGGAGCTTCCGAGCTCTCACTCCATCTTTGTAACTCAGAGCAACATCACAACCCTCAACTTCACAACCTTATAGTTCTATGTTCACAACTTGTGTGTGATGTAATTCCCAGCTCCAGCTTCCGAGGTAAATGGAATGCGCCAGTATTTTCTTGCACCAAATGCAACTGCCCTATAGTCTGAGACTTATGCTACGTTCCAGTTGTACTGGGCAGTCGGAGCTTTCGAGTTCCCACTCGGAAATTTCAACTGGAACACCCCCGAAATTGGGATTTCCGTCTTGGAAACTCAGGGCAACAGAACAACCCCCAACTTCACAACTCAGGTGTGACATCATTCCCAGCTCCGAGTTCCGACTTCCAAGGTGACTGGAAGGTGCCAATAGAGGAAGCGAGACGGTACTCTCCCTGGCTACTTCCATATTTTGAGTGCATACTGCTAAAATACTGATGTATTTTACCTTTTTTTGTTTTTTAGGGTAAGCTAGTCTTAACGATTTGGCTAGTTTTGACATCAAATTGAGAAAATATTCCTGATATTTCATTATGTAAGTTTTGTTAATGATGTGAATGATGTGTATTGAGTTTTCAGTGAGGACATCGCCTCATTCATTTTCCTGCCCGAGTTCCCTCTTCTTCCTATATTTTAACCTCTTTGATATAGTTATATAACTGCAATGCATCGTGGGTGACATACACCTCTGGAGTGACCGTCATTGTTGAACGACTAGACCATAGAACCATATATATATATATACCACCTCATATATTCCACCAGGGGGCACTAGATTTTAAATGAAGTGACCGCGTTGGAATAGACAGCTTCTTTGGGAACAAGCGTGTCTGAGATCAACTAAAAATGAATCAACACTTCTCTAAAACATTAAATAAAGACTTTATACAATATTTGACTTTTTATCTAGGTTTACCAAGTAAACTGTCAAGTCTACATTTAAATGAAGAAAAAGCATAGCCAATGATTAAACGTACAAAGCTAGAGACATGCTAATATGGCACGTCTCCTCTCCATCCTCCACCGCATCCTGGCTCTTCTTTGATGGATTCGCCTCCTCTTCAGCTTCTATGCAAAGCGTACCGAGGGCAACGGCAACCGGTGTCACATCGGGGTTTTTTTTGGTCTGTAATGTCTAATTTTGTTTCTCCTCATTCATTCGCCAACATCCACAACAACCTTTTTCCCGCCACTGGCTTTTTATATGTAAGCTACAGATCTTGTTTTTAAAATGAAAACAAAAAAGAGGCAGGCTTGTGTTTTACATCATATTTCATTTTATTGTAAATAATACACATTACAGTGAAAATAACAGGAGTACACTTGCCAGGACGAGCTGAGATGGTGACGTCATCAAGTTTGCTGCTGTTCCAATTGAAGAACGACCATACTGCATCCTCCCGTCCTTGGGAGTTTGTACTCCAAAGTTGAACTTACCAAGTCCAAAAGGCCGATCTTGATGTACTTGGTATTGAGAAAGGCCCAAAGTCAAATTATTATATAGCGGGGGCATGTCAGTGCGCATCACACTGACTACCCAATATGTAAAGATATGGATTTCAACATGACCCTAGCATTAAGAATCAGTGTCTCAGCAAGCATAGGGAGTATATTCTCTATTTTCATGTTATTATGGAAACTAACATTGCGTTGTCATCCCAAAAAGATTCTGCTCCAATGTTTACAAGTTTTGCAAAACATGGCCTAGGCTACTTTATCTTTGGTACATTCGTTCACAGTGACATTTGTAAAATTATGTGGATTGCTAACGTCAGGAAAATTAATTCAGAGTCCTTCAGGGGTTGCAGTCAAGAGCGTGGGACAATACACACTGTATGGCAGAGTAGATAGAAGACCCCCTTCAGTTCTTCGAACTGAGGGTCTCCTGTTCAAAAGAGTTTGTTTTAAGAGAACATTTGTTCCCTCAGCCATCATTCAGCATAACAAAATGTTAAGACACCTGGCAATACATGCACTTTATTCACATACATACCTGCATTGTATGAGGTTTTATGGATTACAGGTCCCCTCCTTTAGCACTTTTATGTTTTTGTGTTGCGAGCCTGTAACGCTGAGCTGAAGACAAATGTCTATTTGCATTAAGACAAAGTTAGTAACTTTGACATGTGCCTATGGGACTATTAGCCTATTAACCCAACGCCAACATGTATTTGGTAGAATTGGAAAAATCTACTTTTCATGTTTCACAGGCCCAACTTTGGGCTTTATTGTGATCATGCTTAGTGTTAGATCTGCTTTAGTAAGAATTCCATAACCGCCTATACTGTAGGTAGGGAGATATGAGCGGAGAGCACAAACCTTTTCAAGTCATTTTTTTACATTCTCTTATTGAGCAAACTTTCAGTGAATAAAACTGAACTATTCCCGATTTTGCTCAGGACCCTTTGAATCACCTCAAAGACCCCAAGGGGGCCCCGGACCCCATTTTAGAAACAAGTGGTCTCAACTAGAACCCTGTTGACAAACCCTACAGAGCTGCAGCACTCGATTACCTTTCAAACACCACTGATGCTGTGAAAAGATAGCACATGCACATGCAAAATATCATACAGCGGTTGGGCAACAAATGCTTCAAATAAAAAAAATAATGCTTTATTTTTCTGACCACCATACATATTTGTGGTTTCAACCAGGGCTCCTGTAGAGGTTGGGTAAATGGGCTGGTGGGATCTGCTTGAATCCTCTTCAAGCTTGCTGCACAAATTTAGCTTTCCATCCACAGTATAACATTACAACACATTTACATACTGTAAACAGCACTACTCTGTATAGTATACATTTTCAGTCAAAAATACAGTATGCTCAACATCAAACAAAGAAGCAATTAAAAATGTGAAATATTTCTTTTAACAAAACCTTCCAGTGAGGCCGGTGTAAACTCAACAACTTACTAGGGCTGCCCCCCTCCCTCTCCTTAGTCGATTAATCTGTCAGTTTGGTCTTAGTTGACGACGACTTTGTTAGTCAATTACCTTATTTATTTATTTATTTTACTTTTTTTCATGCTGAATGATCAGCACATCTCTGGTAAGCACTAGATTTAAGAGGTCCTTCCGCATGATTTTGTGGGTTTGTCGATTAAATAAACGTATTGATTATTCGTCAAAATCCTTTGACTATTAGTCGACTAAGAATTTCCTTAGTTGAGGACAGCCTCACCACTTAACACTACTGCATGGATTGTGCCGTTACCGTTTGATGCATGTGTTCATTACCTGTGAAGTCCAAGGGGCCATCCCGGGCTTTGGCTTGGAGACAACCTGCAGAGAAAATACTCACCTGTTTGGTTATGCCAACTGCAATCTGACAGCTAAAATGCAACTCGTTTAACTGAATAACTTACGGAGTCAGAAATAGATTAATACATCATTGCTAAAATTCATCATACTAAATTACTTGCCTGTATTTAGAGCTGAGAGATATGGAAAAAAAAAACAATTATTTGTTTTTACAATTATTAATTTTAATTAATTTCACCAACAAAATTGTATGAAACAATTCACAATGTAGAAAAACTCACAGTATGACAACACAGATAAAACTATAAATATCTGGGCATATATATATTGCCCAGCCCAAACTGTAGTATATAAACAACTGTCCATATGCAACATAAATAAACATCTGGATAACTGGTTCAAGTAAAATTGTTGCAGAATTTTGGCATCTTCTTTCCCACCCAAAATTCCAGTTAGAGTAGGTTCTAACATTTTTAAGGATGAATCATGAGAAAGATTCGCACGTAGGGTATTTTCATGTCAGTTTATTGTTTCCAGCCAGACAAACAGTGGGATGCAATTACAGTACTAGTAAGCTAAAACTACAAAAAACATTGACATTGCATTTCGACATCATAGTAGAGGCTCTTCTGATTTGATTTGTAATTTCAAATTAAATTTACACATCTTTCCACCAATGCAACTGGGTAACTAAATGCAACAGGCTCATCAGATATTAATAAAACATAATATGAATGAGAAATATTTCTTAACGCTCGGGACGTTTCAACTTTCCTCAGGAGCCTTGTTTGCCTCCAGCTCCCACTTCTCCAGAAAATCCTGCAAATTCAAATTGAAAACATCGATGCCTTTTGAGGACAGATGGACACCATCTGCCCTGTACAGGCCAGTGTTGGAGCCACACCTGATGTTGTCATGAGTCAGGGCGGTGCCACCCAGCTCAGCGATTATATTGTGAATCCTGCGGTTAACCGTGGTTCTGACCAAGTCTACCTCGTGGCTGTCCGCAGAGTGCCGCCACACCCTGCGGGGCAAGATGTTCGACCACACCAGCAGGCACTGTGGGAAGATGCTCCTCATGGAGGTTAGGTCTTTCTTGACCGAGGCCAGAAGATCAGTAGGGCTGTCGGTGCTCAGGTCATTCCCGCCCAAGTGCATGATGAGCACATCTGGGTTGGGCCACTTGATCTTCAGCTGGTGGAGTTGGGGCAGAAGCTGGGGCCATGTCATGCCCTGGATACCCTTCCACCACACCACAACGTTGTTGGGGTCCATGCCCAGCTGCATACCTACCTCCGGTGACTTGGCCCTGGACTCTGCCCAGTAAACCAGCGAGTGGCCACAGATCCACACATTCTTAGGCTCCCTGTTGATAGGTTTTCCTATAAAATCAACAAAATGTGTTTTTAAGTCACAAGGCCCTTGGGGTTATTCTTCTACCCTAGTTATTTCCTAAAATATCTATTAACATGGGCCAGACAATGACCTAACTGGACAGTGAGGTAGACATCATCAGGCTTCTGAAGCTAATAGGTTTTCAAGGCTAGCCACATCGAAATACAGTATTCCTGTATCCTATATGGTTTCCTTTTATGGCCGTAGCTGATTCAATCTTCAATCTTTCACATTGCTTAGCTTGGTGTATTTGACATTCCAGTTTTCTTATCCCTTTATATACAGTCAAACTAAATCTAAATAAGTGTCACTTTTTGAAGCTATTTTTAAATTCTGAATTTCAACTGACCAGTTTATTTGCATGAGTTTTCTGTAAAAGAGCAAATGAACTAAAATACATTCATTATACTATATAACTTCAACAATCAATGCTAAACCAATAAAACTTAAGAGTAGAATACACCCAACTCCTTTACTTACTTTACTACTCGAGTTTTAATGTTTACAGACATTTCCAGAATGAATGTAATGATGTAGCAAGACTCTTTATATCTTATTAATAAAGAACAAAATAAATATCACTGCATACAAAATGTTCTAGGTAAAACTGTCTGGTGAGGCAAAAAAGTTTGTGCACTCCTTGACCTTTTGATAATTTTGTTGTGCTACAAAATAAAAAGAACAGCTAGGCATTGCGTTTGAAAAATGATGAAACACATCACAATCCAATGCAATAATGCACTTAAGAGACCAAAATAATCACCTACCTTGATCTTCAAGACATAACATCACCATTCAACATTACAATTAAGCACCACATAACATTGTCCATCAATCCAGGCCCTTCCAAGTGAAATCAAATTGACCAACATTGACATCAAACCTCAATTTCCAATAAAATGTCCAAATAAAACTATATATGTGCTATGAATACCATAGTTTCTTAGAAAAACGAAATAGGTTTAAGCTATGTATTTTTAACATCTGCCTAGCTACCAACTATAACAAAGGGAAAAAAAAGTATTCTGACTGCACATACCAACATTTCTCAGAATGAGAAATACAAATGCCAAAAACTGTAATACAATGATCATTACAAAACTATTTCTTCTTTCTCAAGATGCTATGTCATTAAGTTCTCTGAAAGTCTTCTGCCTCAACCTTAGCCAACCAAATGTTGGGACAGATATGATTAAAATAAAATAAAATGCATTTAGTCCACTTAGTCCAGTGTAGCTTGGGGTAGGAAAATGGCATTCATTTCAAATCCATACAATTGGCATTTGGGAGTAATTAAATATTGTAAATATTTTGATGCACTTTTGTAAAATCCTCAGATCTCATTACAATTCAAGAGACTATCATTATTTTGGGTCATTTGCACAATCCCATTTCCTTTCTCCAACTATATACTGGACTTAATCTTTTCCACAGAGAGGGCCTGTGTGCACTGTCTAAAACCAAATAAAAACAAATCTGTGGTAGCCTGGTTCTCCATCCACTACAGTTGTCGGAACTGTGCGATGTGAACAGTGGTTACCTGTGCCAGCGCAGTTTAGCGTACTGAAGAGACTTGCTGTATGAAAATGGACCAAATGGAAATATAACGCACCAATGCAGTGAAAAGATTGCAAGTATAACCTACCTTGATTTAGTCATGTAAGTGCAGCCTGCAACAAGAATTCTGTTCTCACCCTAACTAGTAGTATTAAATAATTATCAAAATTGTCATGCTCATTCAGAAATTAAAACATCAAAATTAGCTTTAGGTCATATAATTCTGATAACAAATCTTACCATGACAACAGCAATCCCAATACATGCTATATGAGGAAAAATGGCTGTGCAGCCATTGCTAGCTAAATCTCTGACTTCTGAGTCATTTACTATATGTAATGTATCATTAAATTGTGGTGAAAAAAATCTAAGTATGCTGTTAGTTAGCTCAAAGAGAGTTTTAAGATACTAATGATAAAGCAAACTACACAGCTTTGGGGTATGATGCCACATAAGGAACTGAGAATGATTTACTTTAAAGATGTTTATAAAAAGAAAAAATATATCAAGATGAATTGCTGAAAAAATGCTAAACTTGTTTCATGATCATCAGGACATCTGTGACATCATATCTCAAAGTTTAACTTTAAAGGTAGAATCTGTAATGCTGTCAAACAGTGACCTCTAGTTAAAAGAGCCTGCTTAGTATTGTACTTTGTTTACATTTTTTGTTCTGGTCTGATGTATAGGATGGAGTTGAGTGGGGATAGGGAGGGCTCTGCCAGGAGAGGTCTGGAGATATTCACAGTATAATAAGTTATCAAACTCCAACCCACACATCTGACCAAAATAAAAAATGTAAACAAAGTGCAATAGCAAGCAGGGCTCTTTTGCCTAGAGGTCACTGTTTGAGGGCATTACAGATTCTACCTTTAAGGGAAATAGCTGTTCATGGTAAGAGTTCACTTTTGTCCTAACAATGTACTCTTTTCCTGTGGATTGTAAAAGTAGTGTATTGCACATTCACAGGAACATAACTTTTTTTTGGGACTGACTGATCCTTCTCTAAGTGAATTATTCTAACAGAGAAATACTAGCAATCTATCACTGCAAATTCATAACCAGGTTTACTTTGCGCAGTCAGTATTAAATGTAGTCTTCTTGGTCTTCTGTTAGATCGTCCCTTTTCTTGACAGTTGGAGTAAACAGCTACGCTTCACTGAGATAGTGACGAAGATGACCAAACAAATGATTACTTATCCTACACACTCTCAATAAGGCCTAGCTCAAAGTCTTAAATATAAACTGGTAGTCCCTGCAAATGCTATGAAATTTCACTGTTGAATTACTAACAATGAACAGATAAAATTAACAAAGAAGATTTCTCCTCACTAAATAAGAGTGTCACCTGCATGGTCACAGTTTAAACTAGGTTAGGTGGGGGCCTTAAAGCCATTCACACCAGGGCAAATGTGTGATGCAAAAATGCTGAGGTTTGAATACATAGTTAATCAGATCCCCATTGACCACAATTCAAACATGTAGAATTCAGAGCAAAATGTAGGATTTCTTTTTAACACAGCAAATAATCCTTGGTGTGAAAAGGCTTTTAATCTAGAAAGCTAACCTATAAGATTTAACTGGCTTTCATGTACATGGCTTGAATTTCATTTTGTTACTCCTACCATAGCTCTTTCTCCTACACTGATGCGTGAAGTTACACCTGCGTCCTTGGAGGTTTAATTTAAGCGCTCATTTACTCCTTAAGTAGTTCCATTTATTCTCTCTGATACCTACCACACCATATAAATCCACACTAGGTTAAAATCTAGGACTATTTAAGCCATGTCTGTAAAGCCAATTTGAGCTAACCCTACTTAATAAAGCCATTTCATTCTTAAATCTGGCTTAATCCATGTCCGTGCAATTAGCCCCAAGTTGCACAAGGCATGATCTAAATGAGATATTCAATATGCACTGGACTACACATTACTTTGTAGTACCCACCGACTGGTGTCCTACAACTACTTAAAATAAGAAAATTGCTCACAAACTCTAGGTGAAAATGCAGATTTTACTTTGGACAGTTAGAAGAGTTCCTCCTTTCTCTTGGTCTTCTGGTTATAGTCTTGCTCCTCGACAGGTGAAAATGATCTCTATCTTTGTTCTATCTAACAGCAGGATGTCGCAGGCATAACATGAAATCTCTGTCCTTCATATGTATTTAACACTAGCTTGAAGCCAAACTGAAATGAAGAAAAAAATAACTAGCTAAACTGAAAAACCTTAACATTCAAAGCTAAAAATGTATATTGGTATACAAAATGTTATCTAATTGTATGAAAAACCTGAGTCTTAACTAATCTCATAACATTCAAATTCCTGGATGAGTTGCTTTGTATGGCAAAGCATATCCCTTTTTTACATTTTGACCAGAAAAGGAATAGCTATTACTAGAAAATATATGGGAAAAAGGTAAGATTTTACTTCCTACTGAGTAGTCAAGAGTTGACAGCTGTCTTCTTTTCTTGATGTTCTTTAAACCATTTCCTTTCTTGATAGCTGAAATGGACCACTATGCTTGGCTAAGGAACAGTATGTGGCAAACAAGACAAATCTGACTGCTTTGTGTGCATTCTGACAGGGCTAGCTAAACGCCTTACCAAAACCAGTAGCCAAGTTTACACAACAGGACCAAATGGGGATCGCTCAGGGTCACTGATCATATATATGTTCTTTCCCCCAAAACAAACTGAGATTCTATTAAAGAGGATTTTGCTCGCTTATTAAGTCACAATATTAAGCTGGGAAAATCTCCCACAATGCCTTTAGGTGGCTGTGTGGGCCAAGAGTCCCAGTGGAAGAGGATCCCTTGTTACCATCAGAGATAATTTGTCAGCTGGGCGATAAGAGGACGTAGTGAGCAGTGCTTTCAATCCCATCTTATACCTATCTTTTGATGGTCTTCGGTTAGTCGTGTAATGATGTAGTGAAAGGCACTGATACCGATACCAGGCTAAAATACTGGCACTCTGTATCGATGAAGGTCACAGACACCAAGAGTACTAGCACAATGCTATTTAATGATAATGAAAGGATTATCGATCCGTTGAATTGTAAAATAAAGTCGGAGGCTAGCATTTGGTTAGATTAAAACGTAACTTCATAAAGAATGTAGCTGTCAAAAAGTTTCATTATCAAGTACTCATATTGGTATTCTGTACCTGTGAGTGCTCAAAATGAAGTACTAATACTTGGTCAGCAAATAGTGGTATCAGTGCACGTCTATTTGAACTAAATGGCTCAATCCATATACCTGAAAGCCACACTTGGCCCTGTTCTGAAAACATGGCTAATGAGACATATCTAGGCCTTCAAAGCCTGTTTAACTGTCTGGATAGTACAGTCGGTACAGTTTAACTAGCTAAATGTAATTGGCTATTCAAGCAAAACCAAGGCATACATTTTGTGGATTATCTTTAATTGTTAGCCTCTCAAGGCAACAATAAAAGCAATTTTGCAATTTGGATCAACTATCCCATTACACTTTCATGTATAAAAATAAATCTCTCCATCACTATCATTAGTTTATAGAGCCTAAAATCCAAACTCGTACTTAGTCTTGGCCTCCAAAATCCTCTTAGGGTAATTCAACCCCTTGCTATTTGCTACAACATATGTCTGGCTATTTTTATGTACAGATTGAAGTATTTTGAGTGTGTTTTATACCTGGTGGGATTAGATTTGCATCCTCCTTTTTTTCTCGCTTCTTCCCTCTGTCCTTGTACATTTGCTCTCTCTGCTGCTCCCTCTTCTCCAGTAACCGCTGGTTATACTGCTCCAACTACAAGACAAATACAACCACAAATATATACAAACACAGACCTGATGAAGGCTACACTTCAAGGAGCTTTAACAGGTTGGTCCACAGTGTTTTTCTAACTTTTTTCACAATGGCTTTCTAACGTTTCACAGTTCACAGTTTCAGTTTGGTTGTATAGGTCTATTTTTTTATTTTTATTTGAGGAATCTAATTTATGCGAACCCCTTGAGAATCATGGCCATTCAAAATACTACAATATTTAGACAACTGAAAAAACAGAAATGGCTACATACGTAGCATCACTTTCCATTAGTCATAAAATGAAAGACATGAATAAAATGTAATCACCACCTAAAGTACACTATGATGATTTTTACGCCATATAATGACAGTTAAGTAAATTAGGATCTTCCATACCTTTTTCTTCTGTTTCGCTTTGATGTCATCCTCCATCTCTGCTGACGTATGCAGGCTTGAGGTCGATGTAGCCTCAACAGGTTGTAAATTAAATTGGACAGATTTGACAGGCTTGGCAGGTGTCTGTACGGCCAGGGTTTTCACAGTTTCAATCACCTTTAGGCATCTTGCAACTGTCACAGAGATGGCTGACTGACTTGAGGCACCACTTGTGGTACTGGGCAGTGTCACCTGTGTCAATGGAACAGCCTGCGGTTCTGGCTGGGGTGGGCTTGCCATTGTTGCTATGGGGGCTCCAGTAGGGGCTGGGACCATGGATGGCTGCCCTAAGAAAGGAGGGACTACACTAGTGGAGTGGCTGGCAGG
>OMKL01154019.1:3785-19831 GCA_900302295.1 Parasudis fraserbrunneri | reverse complement strand
GGGGGGGGGGGAGAAATGGTAAGCTTTTGTTACAAATTCTTCTTAAAGGGGAAACTCCACCCTAAAATAGAATTCACATGTAATTTCTAAAATACGGTACTGCTCAGTTTTGATTTATAAATATTAGCAAGTCTCTCCTTAAGCTGAATACCTGAGACTCTAGTGATGATGTCACTGAGACAAATCCTGGAGCTGCTCCATAGACAGTGGAACAGTGGAACCTCAAGGACACCAGGACAGTGCCTGTGGTGATTTTACTGGGATATGGGTACATTTCTGTTTAAATGAAACTTATTTGGATGTAATCACTCAAACTAATTTTCTAGGAGCCCACAAAGTCAGCCACTAATGAATTAAATGTCAATGGAGACAGGGAGACAGTTGTCTATGTTCACAGATACTGACTTAACTGTCAGAGATCATTGGCACAATGCGAATTCTGGATTTTCACTTTATCTTTTTAATATAGTGTGAGAAAGTTCCTGGCTTTTTAATCATATATCCAGCTGCCTTTCACTGTGTTGTACCTGGCCTCAAAGCCCATGTCTAGCAGTCTGTCAGCCTCATCCAGAACAAGCACATCCAGGCTCTTGACAGAGCTGGCAAGGTCCAACCCATCTGCCTTCCTCCTGAACATGTCCTCCAGACGGCCTGGTGTGGCGATCACAATGTTAGCCCTGAAAAGGAGAAACACAGATCAACATAACCATAAAGACAGTCATTATTTCCTTGATATTCATCTCGTCTCAAAGCAAGGCTATGATCTGACTACACTGTATGTAACAGTCTCAAAGCAAGGCTTCGTGAGGACATGTTCTGAGGCCAACAGTGAAAATATTATTTACCCCTGCTCCTTGAACTTCTCCACATCTTCTACAGGGTTACTTCCACCAATCAATAAAATCTGCCTGAAAAAGAACCAGGTTGAAAATAAATTACAATGTTGACAGTAGAGTTCTATGATGGATGTATATTATAGTAAACATTATATGTGTGACATCTGTTGTTCTGATGCCATAATCTGAATTGACCTGCAGTGCAGTCAGACTACCTCCAAAGACGGCCTACCTAAATTGTGGAAACTCAGAGAGGAACTGCTCCATCACTCCACTGATCTGATGGGCCAACTCTCTGGTGGGAGTGATGACCAAGGCACCGACCTGCAAATATATCATTCATAGATCAACAGAATGACACAGAACTTATATCTCAAAAAATATTATATTTCATCAAAAGAAAAGGAGAACAACAGTTGCAAAGAGCAGCAGTCTTGGTTATTATGATCGAATCCATACCTGCATTTTCTTAAGTTTTTCTTCTCGTCGTAGAAGAATTTCTATTATAGGAATGACAAAGGCTAGTGTCTTTCCACTGCCTGTCACCTACAATGATAAGGTGTGAAGTTATCATCACAGAAGAGTCCAAAACTGCATCTAAAAACAAAGGTAGCAAGGAGGTAGCATAACCTATAGCTCTATTCAAACTGACCTAATAATCATAGGACTCTAAAATGTAGGTTTTGTTAAGCAAAATAGTAACATACTCCTTTTTGTTTCAGAATTATATTCTGGGCATTTGAGATTGTTATTTTTGGTCAAATAACGTTAAGTTGCATGACTTTTCTTTAGCTGTCTTGCAATTCGACAATACTAATAATATCACTAACATACTATAATATACTTATAGCTCATAGCGAGTTAACGACTAACGTTACATAGAAAGCATTTTTAACACTTACCGCTTCGGCAGCCACATCTTTGTTGCTCATAAACAGAGGAATACATGCAGCCTATGAAAGAGGAGCCACGATTAGCATGAGATGCTACTGGACGGGACGGACTGGGTAAAATAGTTATAGGGAGCGTGAAAAGTACAAGAAATACGATGACGTTACCTGTACTGGTGTCATGTATGTAAACTTCAACTTGCTCAGCGTTTGCAAAATGTTGTCATTAAGTTTCACAGGTAAACTATCCCACTTTCCCTCTGTAGTGTTGTCCATGTCGAGCGCTTACTGCAAATCCACGCTACCTCTACTTCCGGTACATTGATGTTTACAGTCCGGGTGGAAACGGCACCACCGGACAGTGTAGACCGACCTTTTTTGCATGTTTCTTTTCCTATTCGTCCTGTAATAGATCTCTTTGACTCTGTCCCAGGGTTATTATAGTTTTGTATTTTTCATTAGTTTTTATTTTTATTTCCTTTTAAATCTTTGTTTTCAATTCAGTTTAGTTTGTTAGTTTCCAGAGTGGGTTTGCTAGTTTCAGTTGAGTTTTTATTGTTTAAAGATATTTCGTTTTAGTTTAGCTTTTATTAGTTTCAGTATTAGTTTTTTGTTTATTATAATAAGGGGGATATTTGTCAGGGGTAAGATTTAAGTAGCTCAGAATAGGTATTGTGTAGTACCAACACATTTCTTTGTGAGCCAATTGACTCTAGTCTCAACGAGTACATGCACCAATGCCTCCTCATGCTTATCGTGGTGACAAATTTGACCAAAATGACAAAGACTAAAACTAAAGGCCTTTTCTTTATATATTTTTTCTTTTATTTTAGTTGTTTTTTTTGTTGTTTTTATTTTTATTTCAGTTAACTAAAATGTTTTCTTCACACCGTTTTAGTTTTTAGTTTAGTTTTAATGAACTATAATAACCTTGCTCTGTCCCCCTCTATAATTCTATGATTCTGTCCCGGATTACTTTGGTTCCAGTAATGATTATGATACTGAACATAGAACAACGAACAAAACTTTATATGAAAAACAGTGTTTTATGAATACACATTTTATTTTTGAAAGCTAGCCTTACAGTTTGCCTTACTTTTATTGTGTTGTTTCTGTAGTCTGGGACATTCCAATCAATATTTGTCAACATGAACAACGTGCCCAAACTAAAGCCAGAAACCAAAGACCTAGACTTGGGATAGGTGATGTCATCAAGATGTCAAATCTGGAGTTGCTGAACAGATAATTAACTGGGGAAATGATAAAGGTGAAGAGACCCCAGTACAGAGGATTTTGCTGGGATTGGGGCACATTTTATCTTATTCGTATAACTAATAATAAATGAATAAAAACAACAACTCATTTTGGCACAAAATGTATCTTCAGTTTCGTTGCTACAGACAAAAGTAGATTTTACATCTCGATTACATCACAGATTCAAGTCTTAGTTCTGATTTCTGGCTCTGTGGGCAAGTTGATCGGACTGTCTTTGACCATATGAATGGCGTAAATTATGAAATTGTTTAATTCTCTGATATGAATAGTTTAACAAATTTATCTAAGTGAAAAACCTATCTTCATGAGGGCCTGTCTTCTTGGATCGCAGAGCCAAAAGGGTCCCCGGCCCCTGCCTTATTGCCATGTGCTTTCCTAGAATGTGTTCATTACATCCCACATCTGCACAAATGTATTGTGTTAATCATGTCTGTGTTTTTGTGTGCTTGTCTTCACAACCATTTGAGATAGAAGCACGAAACAAAAAACGTAGTGCTCAGTGGGACAAAAATGAATCCATGACCTCACCTTACCCCAACTGACCTGAGTGGGGTACTGTAAGGGCGTGGCCACAGAACTGGCTGACTACAAAGGTCATGAATGTGAGATGTTGAGTAGAACTTGTTGCAGGTGGAAGGTTGTTGCAGTCCAAGCTGGCTTGTTATCATTATATAAACATTCTTCGCTCAAAACGAGACAGGATAACCATGAGAAACAGAAATAATTGTTGGTGAGCCCTTTTTTTCTTTGAGCCTCTGGCCTTCAAAATGTCTGAGCACAGTTCTGTCATGAATGCTATAGCAACATTTGTACTTAAAACAATTGCACCCATAAATCCAACCCTAAGTGACTCTGAACCCTAGTTTACATGAACTTTAATTTATTTATGTATTTAACCTTAATGGAGTTATCTGATTTAACTGCAGGCATGAGTGAGATTATCTTCTACAATGTGCTTGGGTGGATTGACATGAGAATTTACATGTTCTTCCGGTGCCCCAGGACAGTTCATTCAATATTTGTGAACATGCACCATTCTCCCCTAAAGCTAGAAATCAAAGAGAACCTTTGAGCTAGTACAAATTTGTCATGTCACTTGGATGTAAAATCGGGGTCCATTTCTTAAACAATGAGGCACTGACTTTGTGGATCCATAAAATGATTACGCAAGGTCTTTTTGTGGTTGCGAGGTCTACACCAAAATGAGGGTTTATAATCTAGTACAGCTAACAGGTCTTAACCAGACTTTAAACCTTGTTTGGGTGTAGGAACTAACAAAGATTTTATGGGCCCACAGTCAGTGCTCCATTCACTGTGGAGCACTGACTGACCCAGATTTTACATCCAGGTGACATAACAAAATTGATGGTTCTCTCTAATTTCTAGCAAGTGCATGTTCACAAATATTGACTGTACTGTCCTGGGACACATGAATAACATATGTGACTACTTAAAATTAGAGGAATTCCCCTTTAGCAGCAGTAATAAACCAACATTGTGTCTACAACCATGATTACATGTCAGATTGATAGAAATATTACCTAATCCCCAGGAGGAAATGGTACAAGTGTAACAGAGTTGGAGCAGTCTGTTAAATTAGTTTCGCTTGATCAGTAGCACCGCTGCCTTGCATGCTGGCAAGCACAGGACCGGGAAGAGACCTCACCCCAAGACCTGGATAGGAGCTTTGGATAAAAGCATCCAACACATGGCATGTTATGTTTTAGGTTGCAGCTTTCTGACACTGATGGTGCTTTTCTCATGAGAAAATATCCGGTCTAAGTTAGATATGGACCAACATGTCAGACTTTCATACTGTTTGTTAAAAGTCAAGCGATCATTTAATGTATCTTAATTCACGGTTCATGGTACATCTTAATAAGTGACACATTAAAAAATGTAAAAAATAAAAAAACACAACAAAAAAACAAAACACAAAAAGCCAAAATTTTGAAACAAGCCACCAGAATTTTAAAGAATATTGTATTTATTATGAAACCTGGGTCATTTTCCACAGACAAACATTCTACATTTGTAAAGATCCATGTTTCAGAAGTTTTGACGACACAAAGGAGTCACCTGCCCTAATTTTGCATTAGGAGAGAGTGTATTGAGCATTTATGCCTGAGCTCACCAGAAATTGTGAAGTACAAAACTGGGGCATATTCAATAAGATGCAACACTTATGATGTTGCAGACTTATGTGGTAAATGTGTAGATAATACATTGGGACACAATTCTTTAGCTTGTGAAAAAAATTTTTGAGATTCATTCTCAAGGCATCTCAATGTCCAAATGTTGCATCCAACTGTATATGCACCAGGAGGGGGAAAAACAGAACAGTACAAAACTGCTTACCATCACATAACTTAAAAGCCCCTCCCCAACAAAAAAAAAATTATTAGTTTAAAGCAACTAAAGCACACCAGCAATCATAAAATTTCAGCCCCCTGTCCCTAAACCTACCCCCACCCAGACTCAATTACCATAACATGTTTGTATACCATAACATGTACCACTCTTCTACTGTGGCTCTGGAGAGTCAAAACACAAGTAGTGCAGATTAACTTTCAACCCAATACTAATATTCTGCTTTAACTCTGCAAGGGCTTGAAGATGATGACGGTGATCTTACTGGTTAAACTGTGTCTGAATCTTAATCAACTTGTGGATTCTCAGGCCTTGGATGGAAGACCACTGGCTTACTTTTATCCAGCTCAACTAAATACAGAGATGTATTTATGTAGATTTCCCTGCACTACCCATTAACAAAAACATCCAAAGAAGCATTGTGAGGCATGGATTGCCATGAATGAATAACAAAGAGCAAGAAGCTTGTCAGAATTTATCTTAGACCAACCTCATTAAAATTCTTCAGATACTGATATTTAGGGGCTTATTCATCAGAGGTGCAATTTGATGTTGCAGACCAAAATAGAATGTATAGAGATGGCCATTTATTCATTATGTAGATGAACATTGTTTAACTTGGCACTCTCAGGAACAAGCCCCATGCATCTCTTGCTTAAAGCTGCTGCATTTCTTTTTTTAACTTGTTTCCCCATTTTTTTGTTATTGGAAAAGGCTTCCATAAATAGGTAAATCTGGTATACATTCTCCTGTGATGCCTTTCCATCAGAGTGCATTTAGTATTTCCATCTCAGTAGCTTGACTTTATATTATGAGCCTGACAGTCATCAAAACAGACAGAAAACTTCACTGGCAAGTGATTGGCTATAAACTGTTTATCAAACTGTGTAGAAAAACAAACCGGATGACTGAGTAAAATGACAAACAAAAAAGCTAATCAAAATTGACATCAATCCCAAGGATCTTTTGGCCCTTAGTTCATAGCGCATACAACCATATTAAGCACATTGATAAAGATGCTAACAAAGGGGTAAGAGGAGAAAAAAAAAAACTCAAAATATTGGAGATCCAATTGTACTTGGACTTTTCCTGAAAACTGCCAGTCTCATTTCCAAGGTGTAAATAACTGTCTTGGTGTTGGAGAAAATGGTGGAGCAAGAGCACACAGAAGGAACATTTAACGTGTTACACCACTCGCCGCACTTCGAAGAACCTCTTCAGGTAGTAAATCTGTCCAAGAGTCATGGCAACCAGGACCAACGCTTCGAAGAAGGACCACAGCACCACTCTGCTGTTTGTGTTGTCGTTGACTAGAGGGAGAAAACAGAGGCAGCCCAAGTAAACATCTGAAATTACAGAGATCCAAAACACATATGACAAATGGGTTCTCGGGTTCCATTCCTATGGACTTAAAACAACTCACTTGCTCTGTGTATCCTCTCGCGGACCTCCATGTACTCCTGCTCATGCTTGACAGCTGTCATGGCAACTGCCAGCTCGTTGATCATCTCCTCCAGCTTGTTTTGATGGGCTAGAAGAGAACATATCATGACAATCAAACATCACCACACAGCAAACAATTTAGTGCAAAACAAAACATGCCAATAAAGTACAAGCATATATTTTCACACTTAAAAAAAAAAATTAGTAAGTTATGCAGAGTCCCATGCCTTGTGAAAGATGCATAGCCCATCACTGGGGAATAATTAACATATCAGGGGCTAAAAAACAAAAACAAACAAGGCCATTGTTGTTCACACACATCTATCAAGATCCTCAAATCATTCACAGGCAACATGTGGGCTTACTGCCTACATACAAATATAGTACACGCTTTTAGTTTACAGTGATGAAACATAACACTGGTTAGATAAAGCTCTGTGCATCACACGCCCAAAGTCTATTGAACACAAGTAGTCTTTGGCGTAGCCTGCCCAGGGCCTTACCATCCCAGCTGTCGCCACCTAAGGGGAGGAAAAGAAGAACAGCCAAGAAAAATTGTTAAGGAAGAGAGAAGATCAACACAAACAATGAAGGATGGGAAAGAGAGCAGTGGAACATAAAATAAAACTGTGCTCTTCTAAACACATCTGGAAGAAGGCTTCAGGATATGAATTGTGAAGTCTCTCCCTCACTCAAACACACATACAACTTGTGCCTACCTTCCGTCTCCATGTCCTGGCCTTTGGGCGCCTCTCCAATGTCGATAGTGAACATGACGATCTTGGGTGTCATAGTAGACATCTTGTTGCTGAAGCAGAACTTGTATGTTCCATCCATGTGTGCTGCAACAGAGTACTTTCCACTGGACTCCCTGTCCCCCTTGTAAATTTGCTTACCATCAGGCCCTGTTATCTGTAGGGGTAGACACATCAGTACCAGACACATTTTAAACAAATGTTACAGCAGCAATGCATTTCATGGGAGCTTGTTGGCAACATATGGCAAAATTATAATCTTAACACACAAAACACAAGCTACTTTCTGGAATATATATCAAATGAAGACAACATTGAATGCAACTATGTAATAATCGGCAGCTTTATAAACAAGCCCCAGGCTGTTCCACGTTAGTATAATTAAGCTGAGCTGGGTTTGACAGCTGGCTAACAAACAGCTACACTTCCTGTCCTGTCAACGTTACAGAAAAATAATGAATCAGTAACCTAGACACATTTCTGAACTATAGCTAAACCAATACAATATTATGTTTGAAACCCCCAAACATTTGAAACAAATTATGTAAAGGTTAGTTTAACATGGCTAAGTAAACGTCATTGCATACCAAAGCCAGCTAGTCTCTCCAGCAAGCTAACGCTAGCTAGCTAGTAGCTAGCTGACTAGCCTACATTGCGCATAAACCTAGTAGGCCAGGCCTTTTAATTCCGCAGACAAATTCAATGGAAACCCCGCCGATTTTGCTAACTTGGCTAGCTAGTTAGGTATGTTGCAGTCTTTGTTGTATGTCACCTCAACGTCGATGTCCAGGAAACCTCCTTCGGCAACTTCAAACATAAGGCCCATCTTGGTCCCGGAGTTAACCCGCTCGTAGAAGCATTCCTCGGCATGGGCGTCTATGCTAACGAAGTAGCCGGACGCAGTGGCCGACAAGACGGCAAGGAGGACAACGAGTTCCGAAACAGTGAACATGTTTTGATTTTGCTTGCCACAGCTAGCGTTATGTGATAATTGACTTAAGGAATCTCCTTGATCCAAAATATCCCACAAACGTACACATATAAAGTACCAAGATAATAGTTTATAAAGCTAAATTTTGACAGGTAACGACTGTACTTTCATGGAAGCTAGCCACCTCACTAGCAACAGCGCCGCGAGCGCACCGCTGGCTTCTGTGACTGCCACGTACGGGTTTAAACGAGAAGCAACGAGGACCAATCTTAGCAAGCGCTTAGCGCAAAGCCTGCCAAATCAACTAACTCCCTCTGTTTACTGTTGTCGTCATAAAAAGTAGGATAAAACATATTAGCGTTTATTTTGCTATTTGGTACCCAACCCAAAATAATTTAATTTCTATTTGTTTCTGTAAATGTTGATTAAAATCTGTTCCACCTATCTAAGAAAAAATCTGGGGAAAACACTGAAACATGCATGCTAGATGTAGCCTATAGCCAGGCATACACTATGCAAACACAAATAAGAGATAAGCTGAGAGACTAAATGTTATTGGGGTTATCAACCAGCAATCTCACACAACACAGCCATCCAGCATCCTTTACACCAGTGGTTCTCAACGTGGGGTCCGGGGACCCCAAGGGGCCCTTGAGGGTTTTCCAGGGGATCCCCAGAAAAATGGGGAATACTCTAATTTCATTATTTCATTTAGTAAAAGTTAGCCCAAAGAAAGTGAGAGTGATTATTCTGATAATTGGTTTCACTTTCTCCACTGTTATCTTCTCAACTACAGTTTAGACACAGTTATTGAAGTCTGGACTTAATCATATCTATAACAACCAAAATCTCCTCAGATGGGGGTCCCTGAGACAAAATCTTATCAAATGGGAGTCCACTGCCTTATGTGTATCAATTTGGGGGTCGTTGACATGAAAAAGGTTGAGAACCACTGCTCTACACCCACAGGACTGACCCACATTCACTGACACAGCCCTGCATTTACAGTTATGCTTACAGACAGCCCAAAACATTTCAATGGATTTTCAAACACAATGCCAACAATCTCAATAACAATATAATAATGTGATGGCTGACCCCACTGGCTTGAAACGGTCTGCTCAGCAGCAGTTCAGAAACCACATTAGGCTACAGCCTACCAAACAGTTGCAGGCTACGTCTGACCCTGCAGGCTGGATGGCCTTCAGCACTGCACCAGCAATAAGACTAAAATGACAGATGTTACTGGCTTGAGACAGTCTTCTCAGCAATACAGAAACCGAATTATATCTGCAAACAATAGCTTATCCAATTATCTTAGCTAAAACTAAGATACTTACCATAGTTATACCATGTAGGTACAGTATGAGGATGGTTATAAGTTATAAGGTGTAGTTACAGTATGAGCCATTTCAAATCCTTACCTCCATGAGATTGTTGATGTCAATTTATGTACACATTTTCTCCATATTAGAGCCCATTAGTTTGATTGAGTGTTCGTCTCAGTTTTGCCCCCTCACAAAGACACTACAACTTTAAGATAATAGTAATAAGATGTGTACATTGTCCTCTCTGCTTTCCAAGTTATCTAGGTGTCGCATGAGTATATGAATCAAGGAGATAGTTTGAAAAGAAGTGAACATATCTTTTCATAAGAGGGATTGACTTTGCTAGATGCATTTTCACCATTGACAGTTGATCAGTGTGGAATTCACTGTACATAATGTTGCATATTAAAGATGTTAAAGCTGCACTGGGTAAGTTTTGGAGAAAGATTTACCCATTGAATAGTAATTTGAAAATGCTTTAAAATTGCTATCTTATGTCATAAATGACCAAGAGCAAAATCTTTTTGAGACAGTGTGAACCATACAACTAGGAGATACTTCTTTTTATAGTAAATATTTATTGTAAACAAGATTCTTGGCCCTGTAAACAACTCAGTGAAACAGTACATTTCTAGCTTTCTAGCTTCAAACTGTGTTCCAGAGACCAAAATGGCCTTAGATGTCAAACATGTCAAAATAAAATTATTTTGACATTTGTGGTCTGAGGCCAGGAAGACGCATACACCACTCCCCTACATCTGGCACTGGTCTCAATATCTGTTCTACAAGATGTTGTGTAGCTTTTTACTCCTCTCAGACATACAAATTGATGGGGACATTTCAAACTTAAAGGGGCACTTTAAGCCAAAAAATTACATGTATTTATTATGCACACACCTATCCCAAAAATGTTTAACCATTTTGTAGAAAGTAATTTGGCTTGTGAGTAAGGGAGTTTGAATTTATCCTGAGTAATGTCATCTGAAGGACTCATTCCATTTGGTGTAAAATACCATTCAGTAAAATTATTAGAATAATGAACAATGAACAAACAGTTCACTTCCACTAGCACTGCTAACAAATTTCTGCTTTCAATATATAAAAAACTACAACATAAATGCAAGTGCTTATTATTATTATTATTATTATTATTATTATTCAGTCTGACTAGATAGACTGAAATAATTCCCTGTTCATGATAAATCAGACAGACTTCTCAAAAAGTACACCTTTAATGTGTTATCTTCAGGAAATAAGCTAAATGTTTATTTTTTTATCCTTTCTTCAATAAACTAACTAATTAACTGACATACTGTAGGCTATATTCCATGTAGTGTAAATACAGAATCAATTACATGGAATGCAGGGACGAAAAGTTTACCTGTAGGCTATTATGGGAGGAATGCCCCATGCAAAAAACAGAGGGTGATGTTTTGCAATATATGTCAAAATTGTCTACTGCATTTTGGTTTAATTTGATCATTCACCCAAAATGATGTCCTACAGTCCATCAAGTGAAAAACAAACAATCAATATAATAGGGAGAGTCTACTGGCTTAATGCGTGTCTCTCAACCACAGGATGTCACCATAGACCAGATTTATATTCTTTGACTTGTCAGTGGTGAATCCGGTTTTTATACACACAAGTTTGGAAATATGGAAAACATACAAAATATACATTTGTAGAAAATATATAGAAAGCATATCATTTAATGTACTGTAATGTAGCCTAATGCAATTATTCCCCTAGGCAATCCTGCTATCATTATTATTAGGCTAATAGTAGTAGTAGTAGAAGTAGTACCGGTAGTAGTGGTCTCAGTGGTAAAGTGGACAACACTGAAAAGTCAATCGAATAATAACTAAAATGTTTTTGTGTTGAGAGGAATAGCTCAGCCCGCTGGTCTTAGATATGGGTATTAAAAAAAATCTCAATCCATACTTGTTAAGTAGGGATATGATATGTAGTAGCCTGCAAATGATTTAGTGGTTATGTTATAAACTGTAGGCTACCCAATAGTGACATTCGGATGGGAGGAGGACAAAGCCTGAGTGCAATGTATCTTTTGCTTAGGGGACTATCCACATGGATTACATTCAGCCTATGACTGCTTCGCCCCTCTATAGGACCCTATTAGCTGCAACAGTTTGACTAGCAGTAAATGCCACGTTTCATGATTCGTGAAAACAGGGATCTGTCCTACTCTTCCCCCATCTCAGTGTTCCCTCATTTAATTTTTCACCCATTTTTTGTCCTATGTTCCCTTAGCAATTTGTCAGTTAATGTTCCCTTATCACTTTGTTGGTTCATGTTGAGGGCTGAGGGGCTAAGGGAATATTGGACTGAGGGAACATGGACCTTGAATTAATTTGAGGGAACATTGAGCTGGGGTGATCCCATGGAAACATGGCTCATATCTGTGCTTGGGAACAGAAACAGACAATTTTAACAATTTCACATGAGTGACATTTCTTCCCAGTTATACTGAACGTAACTGCAGTGGTAAACTCAGAAGAGTTAACCATTTTCAAGTTCTCGAGGATCGTCTGAACGCACCACGAGTTCACCACAAAGACCGTACCCAAATACGCATGCGCTAAGAGAAAATGATAGGCCTCTTTCATTTATTTCACGCGGTTTCCCGGATAGACTAGGTTTTTCCCACTTCAATACAAAGGCACGGATGCCAGCACAATCTGGATACCCCGAGTACCAAAACATGCACACTCATTATTTTGTCGCATGTTTGGTGACGTCCAATAATCGACTTGTTCTGAAGTCTCCGGGGCCGAGGCCTAGGGACTTTTTGTTGCTATTAAAATTTCCAATCAATGCCTAGATTTCTGTGCCCGTTTAAAGCGGGGTTGTACCTATGAAGCGTTTTGTCCTCTGTATCCTGCAATAGAAAATAGTTGGAAACGCTAGCTAATTGTAGCTATAGCTAACTCCAAGCGAGGAAGTGAGGACCGAAAAAAAATGACATCTCGGAGGTAAGGGGGCTGGAAAACAATGTCTGGTGATAACGTTAGCTATTTTTCTAGCCAACGTTGGCTAGATTAACGTTACTTGGAACGAATAACGTCTTTGAATGTACCGTTATGACATGCGGATAGCGAAGGTATACATAACCATGGGTCCACCAAGCATACCGGTTACTTATAGCCAAATCATATTAGCTAGCGTTAGCTAACAGCTACGTTATGTTTAATTAGTCTGACTTTAATTTAAACTAACGTTATAACGTTACTAACGGCGTGAAGTAGATAACGTTAGCTAATGTAATGCAAGGTTGGCATTACTAATTTGCAGCAAGTGAAGTGTCAGTTAGGTAGCTATTCTCCTTTAACTTAGTGCATAGCAAACTAATAACTAATGTTAAGTCGGTAGCTAGCTGACAGACTATGTTGGCAAGGAGTGTAAGTTCACTTTCTGTGTCACTTCTTCAATGCAGCCTGTGGCATGGATTGTCGTGTACCACAACGTGCATAGATACTGTTGTAGTGACGTTGGATTGAAAATCAGTCATTGATTTAAATAAATAAATAATATAATATACCCCCACAACATTTAACAAGAGGTTCCTCTGTCAGGTGGTTCCACCCTAACATCACAGGTGTGGAGGCTGAGAATCTGCTTTTGACCCGAGGGGTGGATGGAAGCTTCTTGGCTAGGCCCAGCAAGAGTAACCCTGGAGACTTCACTCTATCTGTAAGGTGAGTGTTGATTTCAGTAACGATATTCAAGATTGTTTGGGACAACAGCCCTTGTCTTGACACATAATTCCTATGTAGGAACAGAAGCTAGTCAAACTCTGACATATTGGCTGCCACAGTTGATGACATTTCTCTACACGGTTATGTTTTTCTGCAGGCGAAATGGTGCAGTCACCCATATTAAGATACAGAACACAGGGGACTATTATGATCTCTACGGCGGAGAGAAGTTTGCCACACTGGCAGAACTGGTGCAGTATTACATGGAGCATCATGGGCAACTGAAAGAAAAGAATGGAGATGTCATCGAACTCAAGTACCCACTCAACTGTGCAGACCCCACCTCAGAGAGGTGAGCTACGAAACTCAGTGCTAGATTCATCTGGTTGGATGTGAAGCAGGCCTGTTCCTAATTATGCTGAGGCCAATGAGACTTTTACCAGCTCTATTTTACTACTGTGTCACCATGTCCCATGGCCTTTCTATGCTAAGAGGACAGTGAATGATACAAAAGAAACTCTTGGTGTGCATTGTGTGTAGAGGTGGGAATCTTTGGGAATCTTTCAGTTCGATTTTGAGTCTTGGGGTCACTATTTGATGTAAACTCAATTCTCAGTTCATCATGATCATCTAGGCAATTTGATAGGTTAGATTCTAGATTGACATGAACCGTTTGTGTTACATAGCTTGAAACAAAAAATGTGATTTCTGGAATTCATGAATCGATTTTTAATTTTAGAAGATAGACTCTTGATTTCCGTCCCCCCACTCTTAATTAAGTGTATTCTGACCTTGTGCATTCACTGACTTTACATTGTGTTTCACATTGTGTTTTTACATGGCTCCGTCGAAAAGTGGAAAAGTCAAATGTCGAGGTAATGATGCTAGTGTGTATCCGTCCTCAGGTGGTTCCATGGTCACCTGTCAGGCAGGGAGGCGGAGAAGCTGTTGACAGAGAAAGGGAAGAATGGCAGTTTCCTGGTGAGAGAGAGCCAGAGCCACCCCGGAGACTTCGTCCTCTCTGTCCGCACCGGAGACGACAAGACGGACAGCAGCGACAGCAAGCCCAAAGTCACACACGTCATGATTCGCTGCCAGGTGATCCACTCCTCTCTGCTCCTCCCACTGTCATCCCTCCTCTCTTATCATCCCTCTGCTCTGTCATCTCTCCTCTCCGCCACCCCTTTTCTCCCCCATCTCCCCTCTGCTAATCACTTCAGATCATCAGGAATGGGTTTCAGTTCCTGATGCAGTGCTTTTCCTCAAAGGTTATTCATGGTTAAAGCTAGGTATAGGCTGGTTAAGATGATACCTACTGTCACTGTACTGATTTTTGGTATCAATGTCAACTTTAAGGCATCACAAGGTATTGAAAAGCTTTAAAAACGTTGGATTCTTTCAATGGTATCTTAGGTTCTCTACCTGCCTAATAGCATTTATGTAGAGGAAGTCAATAGAGCATGGTCTGATTCTGTTAAGAAAAGTAGAAGGCATGCAGAAATGTCAGGCAGAAAATAATGAAAGCTGCAGCGAAATTAAATGTGCTCTCATTCGACAAAGTATTGTACGATAGTCAGCCCTATTTGTGGTGGGGGCAGACTGGGGTGGGAAAAGGGATATAGAGCCAAGCAGTGTACGGTGTGCAATGCAGTGCTGTAAATACTGTGAAATAGTTATTTTATCAAATTGGGGAATTGATTCCTGGTGGTTGGGCCTGCCTGATATTGTGGTTGGAAACCTGGTATGGTATTCATGTATTGTCAGTGGTTGTTCCAAAAGTCCTTATTTACATTGAGTGAATTTGAGACAGTAACATTTCCTGAGATGTTGTGATTCTGATCTCATAGATAACAGGACATACTGGCCAATGGTGGGGTCTTTCTGTGGCCTTGGGGTTTATTAAGAGCAAGACAGAGACAGGTTTACAAATCAAACTGTCCTGTAACAATACCTGTGGCTTACTCGTGATTGGAAGAATTGTTATTCTGATTAATATCCAGCAAAAATGTATTCTTTATTGTAGGTCAGATTAGTTGTATTGATCCCTGTGGAAAAATTGTTGTTGGACATAAAAGTACTGCTGCTTCCAAAACATCACATTTTCTAGTTTAAATTAGGGATACACATTTTGTCTATTTTTTCTAAAAGGTCACTGACCCTCAGTAGCCAGTTGTTTAATATCTGCAATAAACCAATAGACTCAGAACTGTGATGTCTGATTAAAAATGATACATTTTTTATCAGTAGTTTAAGGCAAGGCACATTTATTTGTATAGCACATTTCATACACAGAGGCAATTCAAAGTGCATTACATAAAATAGATTAAAAAAAAAAAAAAAGAAGAGGGAAAGAGCATAGAAAAATAACAAGATTTAAAAAAAAAAAAAAAAAAAAAAAAAAAAAAAAAAAAAAAAAAAAAAAAAAAAAAAAAAAAAAAAAAAAAAAAAAAAAAAAAAAAAAAAAAAAAAAAAAAAAAAAAAAAAAAAAAAAAAAAAAAAAAA
>OMKL01154017.1:6104-22393 GCA_900302295.1 Parasudis fraserbrunneri | reverse complement strand
ATTTTTTTTTCTAGATAGAAAATGGAACAATAGAAATGTATATTACACTTAACACTACAATTAGACATTTTTCAGGGAGACCGCAAACTCAGGGATTAGCTAGCTAATATGCAAAACACTCTTTAAGATTTAAAGTAGCTCGTCTAGCTAACTGAGAAGCTATGGTTTGTCTTGTAACGGGTTAGCAGGCAAGCGTTTTGGCTTAAGTGTTCATATAATGCTAGCGTTAATGCTGACATTAGCCTTCTTAATCATTCTAGCTTAGGTGGTGTGGCTAGCTAGTTAATAATAAACTGAATTACGGTGGGCTGTCTAGCTTGAGTTAGGTTTAAAAACAAGGTCAAACTGATTTGCTAATATGCATAAAACGATTCTAAATCATACAAACTTAGCTAGCTACTTCGACTTCATCAACCAGCGTCCATGCTTCTTCTTCTAGTTTGTATGCCTGTCCATAAACCAATAAATACAGTGTATACTGCCACCTACCGCAAAATCGATGGATTGCGGCCACATACTTGGAAATGTAGGGAGACGCTGCTATGTCATACAGTACTTTCAAACCACGTTTCAAACACAAAAAGGAGAAGACATCATAGCATCCGGAAGAGCATCTTTAGTTTAAAAACAAAAAACAAAATCTGTATTCACAACGGAAGTGCTAAAGATCTTAACACAGACCCAAATTAGTCAAGTGTCTCAGACATTTGCAGATACAACACTTTATTTTGATGAAGCACTTGCATTTTGAAAATAAGGAATGTGCTGTCAATGCATATATACATATAAAAAAAACTATTTCATTTACATTTTCACATCAGATTAAGTCAAGATAATACCATTGTAAATCACTTGTGAGTTGACAGCAATCATAATTCTGGCAAATCAGGTCTTGTTTGCCATATGGCTGAAACAGACTGTGTAAAATTATGACAAGCTTTACAATTCAGCCCCATGCTTGGTGTCATTCATGGGGCTACATTATGATGTTATAAGTCCAACCTTCGCAGTTTTGGGGACAGAGCCTTCTCCAGGTCAGCTCCCAGGATCTTGAACTCCCTCCCCCAAGACATTAGACACTCAAGAGTCTCTCAATTTTCCAGTCCCGCCTCAAGACCCATCTCTTCTCCACTGCCTTCTCTTAGCCCCCAATCCATCCTTGTGTGTTTGTGTTATGCTTGTCTGTTGTTTGTCTCACTACCACCGCCCCTTAGTGTAAAGTGACTTTGAGTTCTAGAAAAGCGCTATATAAATCTTATTCATTATTATTATTATTATTTTTAAAAAAGTGAAGTGTTCAAATTTCTCAACTCAGATTTCTCTTTTAATGCTCATCTTTAGAAAACTTAATTTAAACCAGGATTCCCACTGGATTTCAGTGCTCACAGGTTTTCAGACAGTTCACTTAGTATTTATGAACTACTACCTCCTATCTTTAGAAACGAGAGAGAGAGAAGAGTTTGGCACACCAATCTGCAGCTCCATTGAGAATGAACGTCCACTAACTTAGTCTCCCATTCACCGTCAATGGAGCAACTCCAGAGATTTTTTTTATGTTCACAAATATTGACTGAACTGTGCAACATGACATGAATGCATTCCATGAGTTCATTCCATTTAACAATTCCATACTTTTTCCCGACCTCAAGTTCTCAACTGGATTTAAATATATAGTTTGGTGTTCAGTACAGTGTATATATGACTGTCAACTAAAGCCATATCATTATAGCAGAAGACTGTTCTACACAACAATACATAACCACGATATATGAAATAACAGTGGGTCTCCAAATACATTAGCCTGACACGTCAGACCCATGAAACGTTCGCAAGCTAGCTCCAATGGAGAGCTAGCTTGCGTACGTTCCACGGGTCTGATGTGTCAGGCTACAAACACATGTATGTGTATAGGGATATTGTCATGTGTACAGGGACTGAACAGTAATTTTTTTTGGCCACACGTTTCCAAACCTTTTGTGTAATTCCAAAATTTTTCAAGACCTGGAAGTTATCAAATTAATTTTCCTTACATTTCCAGAACTGTGTGGGAACCCTGCAATTCAACTCAAGCGAACTGTTTCTCTGTATGACTCCCTATTTACAACAGTGAGCTCAGTGTTGAGACCACGCAGTCCTCTGTCCAAACCAGGGAAGCCAATGGCCCGTGTTACATAAGGCAGGGTTTCCAGAAGTCAAACACTTGGATGTTTCGTCTGTCTCTGGACGACTGAGTTCACGGTGGGGCGTGTCAAAGGCTCCGTCCTCAGCCTCTTCGCTCTAGATAGAAACAGGGGATCTTTTCGGTTCCCAGGTCATTTCCACTCTCAGACTCGGCACAACTTCAGAGGAAAGTTCTCCGTGATCAGGTGGTCGTCATGAAGGACGATAACCACGTTTACCTCAAACTCTGAAGGAGAGGGGAAAAAAAGCAGCTGTATGTCAAAAACTTGGTGACTGAATAGGATTACTTACAAGAGATAAACACAGACAAGCTAACTGAGAATTAGATTAACATTTTTTTAAATAAACTTGTTTTGTATTAAAACAACATTTTAATAGAGGCTTTGTGCAGAATGTTTGGACTGCCCATTTTCATTCCATGTTGGAAGAAACAATGGTTGCTATGTGCACAACAATGGTTGTTATGTGTTGATATATGAGAAATATATCAACAAAAATTTAATATATTGGTGTGGATTACTGCATGCTCACGATGGAACAGTAATATCATGCTTTTCCAATGTTTTACCAATACTACCATTGCACAGAAATTAGGCTTTTTTTTCTTCTTCTTCTTTTTTTTTTTTTTTCTAAGTGGTTAACAATGGTTACAGGCTGGAAGAAAGAGAACTAGACAAACATTATGTGCCTTATTTCAGGTACACAAAAAGGACGTAGACACTCCTCTCTGTAAGGTTGTGTATCCCCCAGGTAGAGCTACTGTCTAACACCCATCACATTTTGATACCCTAGTGACTGACTGTCGAGTGTCAACTGACCGACTTTGAAGTTGGTGGTCTCCAGGGTGGGGCAGGTGAACAGCCTGGGGAAGACCATGTAGATGGGAATGGGCAGACCGTGGCAAACATCTCCCTCTGCTATCTGGATGTTCTGGATCTCTGTGGCGTCTCTGGCGTAGCCCTCAGCGCAACCTGAGGGGGAAAGAAAGACAGACAGACAGACAGACAGACAGACAGACAGACAGACAGACAGACAGACAGACAGACAGACAGATAGATAGATAGATAGATAGATAGATAGATAGATAGATAGATAGATAGATAGATAGATAGATAGATAGATAATGATCAATACTTTATTTGATTGATTGATTGATTGATTGATTGATGCCTGTGAGACGCCTCTAGGGGCAGAGTGGCTAACTGTGAGTGAGTGAGTGCGTGAGTGAGTGAGTGAGTGAGTGAGTGAGTGAGTGAGTGAGTGTGCCGGTCTATGAGGTGCTTCGAATCTAAGGATGTGGTAGTCTGTTCCAAGTTTGATTAAAGTCCTAATCTACAGAAACATTAAATCAAATAGAATTTGATAAGATTAATATCGTGGAAATTTTGAACGAAAAAAACAGTTATTACACAATTCCACGCAAAAACATCTTGGTGCCATTGACGGCTTCATCACAGCTGTGTTTTGGGTTTAAATCAACACCACACTGCACTGCGTGATGTATGCGATCAAAGCCACTGTTGTGAGCATCACAGATTTCACATTTAATTAAATGTACTATCCACGCAATGGAAGTCATCCCGCAAACTCTCTGTAATAATGGACACCTACCACAGGTCTCTACTCGGACAAGCTGCAGTTCAATGCTCTTTATGGGTACATGCGAGTTCTCCACCACCAGCTCTCCGGTCAGCGGCTGGCTGATCACACAGTTCGTGGCGTCCAAGTGGCCTCGGATGAGAAACTTGGGCAGCAAAGTCCTCTTAAAACGGAAAAAACATGGTTCATATATATATAGGAGCAATTTACACAAAATAAAAGATGACCATTTACTATGTATACTGAAGTGAGTCAATGTTCTGGTCTTGTAATATTCAAATAGTGGGGTTGTTAAAATACCATAATACTCCCCTGCAACACTCTACCAGTTATTAACGAGTGGTATTACAATACCACACCTAAGAATACAGAAAACTACTGGTTGATTAATGTAATGTTAGATGAGTCCTAGTTACAGCGGGAGGCTAAAGTTCCAAACAAACAAGCAAGCTAACCAACTCATAGTTTGTCTTCTCATTATATTCTTCAAAATGTAATACTCGGATGTATTTTTATTTCTCATATATTAATGTGACCAATACAACTATCCTATAGTATATGGACCATGAATTTTGACACTTCCATACTTGTTAATGTTGATCTGTAAATCTTTAAAGTTGCACCGGCTAGTTTTGGGGGGGAGACTAACCTCTGAAAAGTCAAAATAAAGTATGATATAACTGGATCCCTGGAGCACTGTTGGTTCTCTTTGTTTCAAAGGGTGATTATTTTGGATTTGTGTCGAGATTATAAACGATATTCAAGCATTTGTAACTAGTTATTTTAGAGGTAATTTTTTTCCTCTCAAAACTACCCGGCGCAGCTTTTAAATATCAGGTGAATTTAAATGTTGTGCACCTCGCGGACATTCTGTAGGGTCTCCGGAGTGATGGTGAAGTCGACTGGGGTGGGCACCAGCTTTGCATTCTGGGGCTGAGAGGAAAGCAATGTAAAGTCAAGTCAGTTTTATTTATATCACAACTAAACTTACAGTAAGGTGCTTTACAAAAAAAGGAATAAAACAAATGTGTAAAACAATGGGAGGTGATGAGCAACAGATAATATTTTTTTGTACTATTGTAAACGTGTTGCGTTTCAAATATTTAACGAAAATAATACCACAACATTTTCCGTTGCATGCCTACTACCACATTACTCCAGTATGTAAATGGTTCATTATTTACCTTGATGATACAATGGAACACAGCAGATGATGGTAATATGAACCATAACAAATTATGAAAAGAAATCCATAATTATAGAGACAGCAACTCCCAGGATTTAAAAGCTTGACGCGTCCCAACATTGTGCCTTTGTGAAAAGCTTCTCCCCGTGTCAAAATGTGTCAACGCTTTTAAATCGATAAAGCGGCCACGAGCTGAACAAGACTGCGGTTGCAATCAATTCCTCAGGAGTTGCTGTCTCCATATGGAATTATGGAATTTTTCATCATACGGCCTAAATTTCTGACAATCACCCCTGTCCTGAATATGCCACTTTGAAGCACTTTGCATTATTCAAAGTCATAGTAAACAAATGGTGTTTGTCCACCTCACCTGACAGTGCACCATGAACTCACAGGTCTTGCTCAGGTCTTTGGCCAACAGGGAGCGCTTCATGTCACAACGCAGTGTGTACTGGGAACAACAGCAGAAAGTTTAACTTCTGTTTACGAGGGAGACGGATCACTGTGGCAGTTTTGAATGGGGGAAATCCGTCAACACTAAAGATGGCGGCAACAACGAAACCACTTGCTACAAAACAAACATATTCAGAGAAAATAATTAAATGTGATGTGATTTTATGTTGCGTTAAACTATAATTTGCTATGTTTTGAGGTGAAATGTGAGTTTTAAAGAGGTTTACAATTAATAATGATCTCTGCTAAAAGGCTGGGAATCGCCCAGTGCGTGGTTGCCATGGTAACTAAGGCCTCTGTGGCAGAAACCACTGTGAATGTGTAGAGGCTGGTCTAAGTGGAATAAAGGCATTTCACTATCACAAAATTATCCTTTTTGACCAAAGTAACCCTTCTGCGTTGTCAGTAATTTACCAGTGACTTCAAATATGAAAGAAAAACAATGACATGTATGACATTAGATACAGATGAATCCCCAGTCAAAGAGACAGGGGTTCTGTTCCTGTTAGTCTAGTTAGTCCCCGTTATCAAGATAGCGGCAGAGTGAACCGACTTCTCTAAACAGACTTTGGCTGTTCATTGAAAAACATATTAAAATGATCATGGGTGAGATTTATCGCGGGGATCTGTACCAAACAAAGATGTTTTCTTAAGTCTGTAGAATACCATTTGCAGGCCGGGACATCTCTGCAGCATCACCATGTAGTTTCATACCAGATAATAAGAGAATCCATACTCTGGGCAGAAACGTTAATATTGAATAAATAAATAAACTCTCTTTATTGCGAGAGCAGTGTGAACGCATTTCTTCATTCCCAAGACACCAGATAACGCACACGGGTCCTGGCCTCGCGGCAACGTTTACCTGAATGTTGACGAAGACGCCGTGATAGGTCTCGTACAGCACTTTGTTGCTCTTTGTGTGCAGAGGAAACTCAAAGGGAATCTCTGTCTTGCCTCCAGGAACCTTGCCCGCCTTCACCACCTCAATATTGCTACTGATTAGCTGAATGGGCTGGTAGACAGAAGAGACAGGAAGTGACGAGTCAGAGTCTGTGGTGACTTTTAGCAGATACTACTGTATATACTGCAAATAATGTTATTTGCAGTGTCAGAATCCTGTCATGCAGTTTGCAGTGCCATAATCGTGTCATGCAGTTTGCAGTGCCAGAATCGTGTCATGTAATTTGCAGTGTCAGAACCCCGTCATGTTATTTGCAGTGCCAGAATCCTGTCATGCAGTTTGCAGTGTCAGAGCCCTGTCATGTTATTTACAGTATCAGAACCCTGTCATGTTATTTGTCAGTGTCAGAATCCCGTCATGTTATTTGTCAGTGTCAGAATCCCGTCATGTTATTTGCAGTGCCAGAACCCCGTCATGTTATTTGTCAGTGCCAGAACCCCGTCATGTAATCTGTTCGTCACCTTGACAGAGTTGTAGAAGGCCTCGAAGACGCCGACGCTCTTGGAGCTGAGCTGCAGGTTGACGACTCCCTCCATGGTGAGAGAGATCCCCTGGTGCTGCGCCGCCTCCTTGCTGACGATCGCCACAACGCCGGCCAGCACCTCCTGGAGACACGGAACGCAGACAAGGATGTGAGGATCTCCTCTTTTATGCCACGGGAAGTGTTTACATGGATTCAATATGACTGAATAAATGTAAGACTTCAAACAAGTTAATTTTTATATCCTGAAGCCTAATAAAGAAATATTGTCGCTGACATTATGGTAGACTCAAATGCCAGTGGTTCCGACAATAATATTATCATCTTATTGTGCTTACAAAAAAGACAACAAAAAAAGTACACACACAACCAAATTAATATATGCCAGAGATCTCCCATCAGTACTCCATGATATAGCTCCAATCATTAATCATAGTATTCTCATGATGAATCTTGCCAACCAATATGGCGCATTGCCATAAACATAGCTCATTGGCCACATTTGGCGTTTAATGAGTATCACCTATTATTTGATTACCATCACCTGTTGTTTGCCTACCAAGATGTCTGCCATGATGATCATGCAATGGAATACAATGGTTAACAGTGTGCGCAGTGAGGATGATCAGGTACCTTAATTCGCCAAGTGAGGTGTTTGTTTGGAGGATTTTATTATCAAAAACACTCACCATGAGCACTTTGAAAGACTAAAGTAATCTTGTATCAGAGTTGTGGGAACTCTGATACAAGATTACCTTAGTCTTGTTTCTTTTTAACAAAGAAAAGGGGGATATTTGACCAAAGTACTCTAAAGGGACAGACTGATTAGTCAATCATGAGGTTTGCCTAAGTAAGATATGGGTATATTAGGAGAAAAAACAACAAATAAAGGTTGTTGTCGACATTTTAAAATAATAAATAAATAAATAAATAAAACACAGCAATGAAGTAAAAGTTACTTAAAGCTCAATATGAAAACGGACATTAGGTCTATAAGCACTCAACCTGTTCCTTTTCTATCATAGATATATTGAATAGAATCCATAAAATAATATAAATTCCATTGCTAAGCTTCCTAAAAGTTCCCTTTCAGAAAGGGACCATGGCATCATGTGACATCAGGCTGGTCCCTCTTAAGAGAGGGAGTGTCTGATCTGCATCAAGGGACTGACTTGCTAACGTTTACCAGAGAGTCATATGAATAACGTTTGTCATGTCATCTAACCAAGACATGTAGACACGTTTGCATTAACTAGCAGGTAAAACTGGCTGAACTAGTGACTAGTTGGTTAGATTAGCAGCAAGCTACCCTTAATTTAGCCCATGAAAAAATCTTACCCCTTGATGATAAACTTTATTTGCTCTTTTGAGTCTTATATCCAAAGTGACACTCATCGTTGACCACTGAAGAATAATAATCAAAGAGTAATTGTTGTCGAACGCTGTTCTGCAGAAGATAAGATGGTCCACCGTTTTAGACCCAGCTAGTTAGCTATGATGCTGAACTTCCTCTTTCCTCTTCTTCTTCTTGTAAATATTTTAGAGCAGGCTAGACAACTTGCTGCCCTCCACTGGAAATTAATAGGTATAACCTATCCAGAACTGGAGTTACACGTTTATGCTTACACAGGACTGAGCCAATATTCTTCACATTTTATGATAAAATTGCATCTTGAATGAATAATAAAAGAATAATAAAAAAATTAAAAATTCTAGCCATCTGTCATAAATTCATACAATTCTGATGCTGTAATATATTACTGTCTACACTAAATGTATCCACCATAGCTACAAACAAATCTATTACGCTGCAACAGAGACCCATGGGCATGACACAAAGGAAATCTATTTCTCAGTATACATCTTCAGATCCTTCTGTGTCACTTCTTTTAACTTCCAGGACTCTTCTGGACTCATTTATTACCATTTCTACCCTCTCTGACCTTCTCTATACTTCCCAAACCTTACTTAATCCAAATGAATGAACGGATCCCCTCTTCTCTGGAACTTTTTTGCTCTGCGCTCTTGACAGTAACATCTCAGGCTGTTACAGTGATCAGACAGTCCTCAAGAACTCTTTGGATCAGACTAGAGGATAAAGACCCAAGCAACCAGGCAGCTTGAGGCCCCATATAGTCTTGGAGCATGTGTCTTGGGTGAGTCCATGCAGCCCAAATGCTCCCCATAGAGAAAGGGGACTCACTAAAAACTTGGTATTTAAACCCACCCCTACCTTAACCCACCACCATAACTGCCCATTGAACACGGTGCATGACGTGGTACATGAGATACCAAGTTTTTAGTGAGTCCAAATAGCCTTCCAGCATTCCCCTCATTAGGCTAAGTTGTCTTTTAACCTTTTTGTCTATGTATGTTTATCAATTTAGCAAATAGGCCTAAAAAGTATGCAAAAAAACATATGCTTTAAAGGCAGAATCTGTAATGCCATCAAACAGCGACCTCTACGCAAAAGAGCCCCGCTCGGTATTGCACTTTGTTTACATTTTTTAGTTTTGGTCTGATGTGTAGGTTGGAGTTTAGTAACTTATTATAATGTGAATTCATCCAGATCTTTCTCGGCAGAGCCGGTGGTCTGGCCAGCAATAGCAACCCCTCCCCTATCCTCACTCAACTCCAATCCACACATCACACCAAAACAAAAAATTTAAACAAAGTGTACTAACAAGTAGGACTGACGCCTTAGCGACTGCTAGTCTTCCTGGAGTCCACACATAATAAACATTCATCACAACAGGAAAAAAGTAAAACAGGCACACACAACAAACATTAATCACAACAAAAAAGCAAACACACAAAAGAACATTAATCACAACAATAAAAGCAAAATACACAGAAACATTCACACCAACAAAAGCAAAATAGACACAAACATTAATCACAACAATAAAGCAAAATAGACACAAAAAACATGAATCACAATAAATGCAAAATAATGCTGTTTGATGGCATTACAGAGTCGACCTTTAATTAAATCCCTTGCCATCAAAATACTTAACTATCAACAAATCAAAGTCACGAATCAGCTGTGTACAGTTTCAATGTAAAAGACAAGGTGGGAAAGAGAGACTTTGAATACAGTGTTATATTTGTTAGCTACACTTTTTATTAGCTAGAAATAATAAACAGGTTCAAACAGGCTTAGAAAAAAAGTATTTTTCAGAAAGGTTTGGTTGCACTAAGAATTCAAGATCCATTACAGCACACAAGTACCCTGAAACTATAGTTTTTTTATGAAGCATATTACAATTTGGTGCAGAAACGTCTAACTGGCAGTGAGTTGAACAGACAGTTGCCATGGCCACAGTGTGACACTGTTGCAGAGTTCACTTTATGTTTACCATCTTCCTAACACTTATTTCTACTTTCTCTGGATATTTTGTCTAACAAGCCCAGTCACTGCTCCACCTTTACACCATACTGTAAATGTACTCTGTGTAATCCAAGTTTTGCATTTTTGGTGGCATACCTTTGCCATACCTTAAGACGCCCTCGCTGAAAGTAAATGACCCTCCTACCGAAAAATAAATATTTGAAAGCAAAGCACTGAGGGCAAAACATTTATGGATCAGTTGTGTCTTCACAACTATATATAAATATAGTTATAAATACATTTCACTGTGGAAATGAAATAGTTTGTAAAGACTTTGACCAATATTGAACATAATCAAAAATAGACTTAATACATTCTTACATTCTCTAACACATTCTTACAAATACATTAATAATAATTCCTTTGGAGATAGAGCAGTAACATTGCTCTTGGTTTTCAGTAAGGCTTCCTGATTTGATCAGGAGGAGATACAATGCATCACAAAATAACATGTGTACTGAATCCAGAGAATCTCTATAGACACAGCTCTTGCCAAGCAGGGCAACCAGGCAACAGTAATAAAATGTCAGCAGCCTACCTGTACAGAAAAGGATTATAGGAAATGTATAGTTTCTGCCTTCAGAAAGTTTTAGAAGAAACGTATAATTTTGGCCTTCAGATATCATTACCATACTTTTTTGTTGTTGTTTCTAAAAAAAATATTATTCTATCTTAGATCACTGGTCTCTAACTCCTTGTAAGAATCCTTTATGTGGATTTAGACCACATAAAATCTTGCAAAATGTTTATATATCTTTTTCATATGGGTAATATGTCTTTTTAAACCCTGAATTGACTCTCAAAGAACATATGTTGTGTTTCGGTAACGTTCTTTTGACTTTTGCGAGGTCGCCCCGTTGGACTGAACTGAAGCAGGGAGAGCTGCAGCCAACTCAAACACACAGAAGAAAAAAAACATTTTCCATTTTGGTCAGATTCTATTGGTGTAATGTCAGACGGTAGAAGAATAGGGTCTAGGTTTAAAATAACCGGAAATTATCCTTTTAAATCCTCACTGCACAGGTTTATTCCGGACTCTCGTTCAAAGCCACAGGCTTCAACACACGATAAGCAGCAGAAATAAGTCAGGAGAGGTTCGTTACCTTACATTAGATAAACAGTGTTTATCACCTTTATCAACATGTTTTAACATCATTTAACAGCATGGTCACAATAGTCAATATAATAAATATATTTCTAAAAGTGTCTGATGGCTCAACATTTTGCCTCTTCATTATACTGTATCATCGGCAATATACTGTATTTCTGCACGATTAAGATCTAAACCAGTGGTTCTCAACCTTTTTTCATGTCAAGGACCTCCACATGATACACTTTAGGCCCCCAGCCCCCCATTTGATTAGATCTCGTCTCAGGGACCCCGATCGGAGAAGATATATTGTTAGATACGACTTAGTTCAGAATTCCATAACTGTCCATATACTGTAAGCGGGGAGAGAACACTGAAGAGAGTAAAAGCTAAGATTAGAGTAGTCACTCCAATATATTCTCTCATTAGGCTAACGTCTACTGAATGAAATACTAAAATTAAACTATTCCCCATTATTCTGGGGACCCCCTGGAACCTCTCGAAGGACCCTTGGAGGTCCGCGGACCCCTTGTTGAGAACAACTGATCTGGGTTAAATTTCTGAGTGGGTGTCAATTTCTTTTGTAGAATGTACTGTTCGATATGAACAACGCAAGACAATGAAACTGTAATTCTTTCTCCTTTCTTTATAATAAATGTGTATAAATTGCATGATGTAACAGCGATGCATCAACACGGCCGTGCGCTAGCACACCTCCAGCAGGCTCTCGGTCCAGAGGGCCAGGGCCAGGTTGAGCTTGTCCCCGTCGGAAGGCAGCTCCAGCTGGGCCACTGGGAGGTGCTCTGCCCCCTGGAGCTGTCGAAGGGCCTGGAGGTGAGAGAGAGGGAAGCGCAGGCCCTGGGGAGGAGAGCGAGAGAGAGAGAGAGAGAGAGATAGAGAGATAGAGAGAGAGAGAAAGAAAGAAAGAAAGAATGAAACCTGCTGGTACACTATATGACACAGTGGCCTGAGCTGTGATGTGCATCAGCATCGTCTGTGAGCAGGTTACCTGAGAAATGTGCTGCTGCTGCTGCTCCTCTTCATCAGCATCATCATCATCATCATCGCCGCCACCACCACCACTCCCTCCCATCATGTGACTCTCCCTTCGGTTCCTCAAAGAATGTAACACAAAGACCACCAGCTCTCTGGCCTCATCCTAACGCACGCGCGCACGTGCACACACACACGCACACGCACACGCACACGCAAAGTAAGAAGAGCACCACAGTGGAATTTAATGGATTTCACCAATAGCTTTATTGGTTATATAATTATCAATAATAACCAGAATGAACCAACAGATTGGGCCGAATCATGTGTTTAAGATTCCATCTCTTGCGCCATGTTTTTCTGCAAATTTGGGGGCAGAATTTGATTCAAAGCTTTCACAGCTATAAAATGCAGTACATTTTCTGGTTTAGCTGTCATATACTGTTGGTCCTTGTATCAAGAGCTCAGTCAAATCAAATTTCTGAATAAATAATTCCTCCAACACATTTTGTTGACATTCTGATTGAGGACTGGGCCTTTAAACTTACTGTTCTCTCCTGATTGGGCTCCACTGTTAGAAGGATGTGGTCTTTAAATCTCATACACACCGAATCCTCCAACGCAGGAATCTTCCCAGCTACAGACCCAGACAGACAGACACATAGATAGCTAGATAGCTAGATAGACAGACAGACAGACAGACAGACAGACAGACAGACAGACAGAAAGACAGACAGACAGACAGACTCCTAGTATTAGCTACCAGTCAAGCTTAGAATTGATTTGAAAGTTATTTTGGTTTCTTATGAGGCATTATTACATGGTAGTGTCCCACTATCTTGAATCAGACCTGTACAGACAAATGGATCACTTCCGGACATATAAAACTTTATTTCTCATTTTCAAACAACCAGAATAAAAACCTATTCTGTGGTTGATAAGCCATTCAAACATAGCATGGTGCCATGGCTAATATGGAAACAGATTACATTAAACTGCTAGATTAAACAGTTAATATATTTTCTTGATTTCCTATCGCTTACACTGGTGGCGGCAGTGTGTTACCACGGCAACAATCCATACTTAACACGACGCCAGAACTGGAACGTTACAAACACATGCACAGATGTACGCACACACACACACACACACAGAGACAGACGGTCTTACACGGAGTAATGTCCTCCTGGTGGAGGGCGTACGGGGGCAGCCTGCTGGTGACAAAGTCTCTCTTCATGTCACCGGAGCGCAGCTCCTGTTTTCCTTTCTCCATCTCATCTGCCAGACCTCTCAGGAAGGAGGCCAGCTGCCTGGTAGTGCCCGGGTCTCCACTGCTGCCCTAAAAACACACACACGCACACACGCACACACACACACACACACACATACACACACGCACACACACACATATAAACATATCCAGAATACACACGATTGGTAAGTGAGAGAAACTTTAGTTGCAGTTAAAACATCTTTAATTGGTACAAGGACCGTCCTTCATCAAGGTTACAGTCAAAGTACATTTGGCATAAAATGTTACACATGAAAACAACACTTAAGGCGCTCGCATGCCCTGGAAGTACAGGGCGTGTCTGGAAGTACAGGGCGTGTCTGGAAGTACAGGGCGTGTCTGGAAGTACAGGGCATGTACACTGTGCGGACGGACGGTCCGCAGTCCGGCTCTTTGATCCACCCAACTCCTTTGATCGGCGCGCATGCCGAGCCATAATTTTGCATGACACCGTTGTGATAGTGTACGAAACGCCAGGCACACGCAGGCAGAAACATTTAGTGGTGTGGGAACATATGCTGAGGTCTGCTATTGCGTCATTTTTACTCCGTGCGGACCCCCCGGCGGAGTCCGGTCCGTGTATGCCGCGCCTGGACCATGAAACCGCCTTTAGGCTGAAAGACTCCGTCCTTGCACTAACGTGGGCCGGGTGAACCGGTGCTTACCAGTAAGAGTGCTCTGGGCATGCCCTGGCGCATGCCGATGTCCCCGTTGATGGTGTCAAACAGCAGATTGGGAAACACGTCCAACAGCAGGTCTCCCCATGACCTGAGAGAGAGACAGAGAGAGAGAGTGAGAGTGAGAGTGAGAGAGAGAGAGAGAGAGAGAGAGGCACTCCTAAGATTACGCATCACGACATATAACTTTACAGAGTGAAAATACATGGGGGCATATGGATGTGTATGTGTTTTTTGTAAAAAGGCAAACTATGCTAAATAAAGTTCTGTGACAATATGATATTCATTGTCGTCAGGGTGATAGATATCAATCTTATTAACACAGACAGCCTCCATTTTAGGCATAAGTTAACAGGATTGTTTTCATATTACATTTAATGCGCTACCTTGAATAAGCCTGAGAAATACTGGCACAGTCTATCAGACAGGTTGGTTCCGTTGGGGGGCTTGAAAAGTACATACAGTGTTCACATCAAAGCCCCATCTTGATATGGTAGTGTGTAAATCCCATCGCCCGCAAAGACACTGGCTGAGACCGTTAAGGTTAAGGTAATGGATAGGTTTATAAATTACTTTTAAGGTGAAATTTATGATGAGTTACAGCTTTGCAGTCAACAAGTGACGACTGATTTCCAGGTCACAGCCTTGGTCCTTCTGGTCGATGGGATCTAGCCACTACCTCTTACCACAGGGGGAAGTGGGCCTTACATGTTCTGGTAGGCGCTGAGGGTCAGGTGGGTGGAATGTTCCACTCCTACGGGGGTGTCTGCTTGATGGATGGTTCCTCTGGGGAAGTACAACATATCACCTGCCTGTAGAGAGGGAAGATGGATAAGAGAGACCGGAATAAGAGAGACGTTTGTCTACTACTACTACTTCCATCAGCAGCACGCGGAAAATATGCAGACGCAGGAGATCCGAAATTAATTAATGGAGTGGGACGAAAAATTGTTCAAACCAGTAAAAGTAAATGAGGCTTATGTGCTTGAGTAACAGCTTTGCGATGTTTAGGGTCTTAGAAACGTTTTGACATTTTAAACTCAGCGGATCCTTGTAAAAAGGGATTTTTGTTATATTTTGGGTGCATACTGACGACATATTTTACCTAAGCTAGGAAGGCAATTTGGCTAGTTTTGACATCAAAATGAGAAACTTTGTTTTCTACAATGTTAAAATAAGCAGGGTCTGGATCCATGATTCTGATTGGCTAGTACGCGTCACGTGACCGTCATTTTGCGGGGTAAATCACACGATCTATCCCGCTTGGGACCGCATTGATTGCATTTCACAACTATGTGTCTTTTTTAATAATATCTAGTAGTCTAACTGTTGTAGAAAAGCAATTAACCCCTCGAGGAAAGGGTAAATGGGTGGATTTACGCCCGGTTGTAAGTCTAAATCCAACTATACAACCGGGCGTAAATCCACCCATTTACCGCTTCCTCTTGGGGTTAATTGCTTTATTCTACAACGTTAAAATAAGCAGGGTCTGGATCCATGTTTCTGATTGGCTAGTAAGCGTCACGTGACCTCCTTTTTTGCGTGGTAAATCACACGATCTATCCCGCTTGGGACCGCATTTTTCTGTATCAGTGCGCCTTCCAATCAATCGTCTTTTTTAATAATATCTAGTAGTCTAACTGATGTAGAAAAGCAATTAACCCCTCGAGGAAGGGGTAAATGGGGTTGGGGTTAATTGCTTTAATTTACAATATTGAAACTGACATCCCTGATATCTCAGCAGTTGATTGCTATTCTACAGGCAGCCGCAGGTGCGCACATACGACAGTGACTTCTGCAGCGGTGTTGATCGTCCAATCAGGAACACTCGTTACAACGCGGTGTTCTGCGCCGTACCTTGAGCACGATGTCGTGGGTGGGGCTGCCGATGCGATCCTCGGGCTCCAGGCTGTACTCTCTGGCCAGGGGAACGGTAGGGCTGTAGAGTCTCCAGTGTTTCTCCCCTTCCAGTTGCAGGATGAA
>OMKL01154013.1:2933-14012 GCA_900302295.1 Parasudis fraserbrunneri | reverse complement strand
TTTAAACCAGCATTGTCAGGTGTTTTTGTGAAGATATTCAGACTGTGACCGGTGTTGGCATATTCACTGATCTGAGGCCGGTCTTGCTCAAACACGAGTCTGTGTAACACGGGGAACGTTACTTTTCTGACAAGAAGAGTCCGATGAGAGGAGCACGATTTCTTTTTTTGTGTAGAAGATGTAGACCTGTAACCCACCTCCAGTTCGAGAGTGCTCGCTGGTTTGCTCCATTCACTCTTCATTTGTCATGACAGCTTCCTCAGAGCTACCTCGACGAGCAAGGAGGGCCATCAATCACACAGGCAGTGCGCTGGGCTGTCAGAGACCTCATTTAAAAGTGTCTTGTAGGAACTTGTAATTCCTCCAACAGTTCCCACTGCAGTTTATTCACGTCACACGGCTGTAGCTCAAGGACATTATAACTTTCTCTCTCTCTTTTTTTTCTTTCTTTCCCTTCAAAGCGATACCATTTATGACATTGGATAGTTGTTGATTTAAGGAGAGTGGTTTTGTTTTGTGACGGGCATGTCTGATCAACGCGCACACGCGCATGCACGCACGCACGCACGCACGCACGCACACACGCACACACACAGAAAGGTTTACAAAGAGAAAAAAGGAACTCATTGTCTGCTTTGTGATTAAAAGCTTTAGCCGAACTGTTCTATGATGATGTCATAGGTATTGGTCCAGGACAGACATATTTAACAGACATATTTAACAGATTCCTACTGCCTACAAAGGCGTATATGCTAAAGCCAATATTGTGTTGATATTTTGTATCTTGTATATTGTTTCGAAAGGTTTAGCATGTGGTTCATACAAACCTTTTTTCTGTCTAAACAGTGTTGACTACCTAGTTACTGGCCAGTGGTCAGTCTCTTAAAGTTCCATATGAAGTATGACCCTGACCACCCACAGTTCCCTTTCAGTCTTCTAGCTTTGACCCGCTTCGCTAGGCTCCATGCACTCCTGTACCCTACCAGTAGCAGGCCTGCAGGCACCCAGAATGCACCTGCATTAGTCAACAACATAACTGGAGGCATATCAGGTTGCCTAACACTTCTGCAAAGTAAAGGAAGATTTGACACCTGTAACAAATTCTGCGCATGGATAATGTGAACAACTGACAGTCATTGATTCACTGGCTTTGTTACTTTTCCCATCATTTCCAGTGCACTGCTGAAAAACAGGTAGTGTTGCTTTCCTTCCTCTTGCCTATCGCTTGGAGGGGCAAAGCTTTGTGAGATGTTTCACTCACACCATGTCAACAATGACACTGATCATATTCTTTCATTGTCTTTTTTTCTTTTTCTTGAAGCATTGCAGGTGTATTCACACTGCACCTAAAAATGTTGCTGTCCAAACCACCCCGCCCACAGTTTCATTACAAGCGAAAGCTTCCTTTGTATGCAAATAATGTCTAATGTCAATGTGCTGAGTCATAGCCTCTCTTTGCTATTTCAGAATGATGGAGACAAATCATTTGGACTATCAACAGTTCATAGACCTGCCTCTTCAGTAAATCAAACAGCTGCCAGTTCTGATTGCTCAATATCAGCATACTAAATGTAGTGCAAAGGAATGATTTATTGCCATTATTGTCTACTCGTAATGTCACACTCCACCTGTGGCATGTGGATGTTGTTTAATTGTTCAACCTAAATATTTTTGATTCCTGCATGCCATTACATTTCACAACAAACAGGGGGCATAGTTGGCATCAGTTGGTTTCATCACACCCCTGGTGATGTCACCACCTGAGGGTAGTCTGATCCGTGGGAGGCATGGGAACCAGAGAGTGTCTTTGAGAGACCTGACCCCAGTCCAAGTTCTGGGTGTCTGGAGACGCAGCCTGAATAGACTGGGCCGAATGCTCAAGAGGGCCAAGGATGTTGGGATGGTAACTCCTCACCAGGTTTGTTTTGAAGGGTGTAACTATGGTGATGGCTCCCGCTAAGCTCCCTTGAAAGACTCTCTCATTCCTCCCTGGACTCTAAGTCTACTTATTGAATGGCCAATCTCCCTTGCTGAGCACGTACAACTTGCTGGAATAGGTGGTTAGAGCTGGTCAGTCTTAGAAGACTTTGTATAGATGATGCTGTTCGAAGTTTGTTTGATAGGCAGCAAGTTGAGCGTAGATATCTTAATATAGGTTTGGTATAATTTCAGGCTCAAAGACTCAGACCTGTTTTAATTTGTTTATGATGTACCCAAATGGCAGGCTTAGTGACATTTGTCCCCAAAAAGTAATGATGTTTTATTAACCATTCAGTGTTGAGCATTCTCTTTTCGTTATCAAAGTTGTTTTTCATCCTTGATTATTAGTAAGCTCTAGCATGCCTCTGATGGCATAGGAACATTGTAGGAATGTCATAATTAGTGCTTTAATCCTGCACTATGAAACTTTTTCATGAAAAAATGCAAGCAAGCTAAATCACAGAGTTGGGCAGTTAGGCTGAGCAAGAGAAAAGCCTCCCAACAGCAATGCATGAAACACAGTGAAATTCCCCATACAAGCTGTTCTAGTCAAGTACGACCATTGCCACAAAATCCATAAAAGGCTACGGCCTCATTTCTGCAGCATGAAATGTGAATGACACAAATGTAAAACGGTGTCTAAAGTTACTTCGCTTGAAGCACTTTTTTGTGGTTTTCTCTTATACACCATGTTTTAATAGGTACCTCTAACGTCCACAAGGTGCCAATCATCCATAGTGCTATTTTCCATAGTGCATCCTTGAAGGCCCAAACAGTGATCCAAAAGTAAACTAGAATGGCCCTCACAGAGGTGCCTTCAACCGCCCGCAAGAGGGCAAAGCCTGCAAGTGCCGCTCTTGCCCATCTGGATACTGTCAGCTATATTGATTATGTTTAGCTTATATTGCAATTTACAATGGATTAAGAAAGTTCCAAATAGCATATTTTCCATCCACAGATCAAACTCCTCAAGAATGTATGTGAATAAATCCCATATCGATATGGTAAAAAAAAAGTTTTAAATTTAAGATGTAATCTTAACTTTACTTGACCATCTAGATTTCATCTATATTGACATAGCTTATGTCCTTGAAGAATGTTAATTGTAGATGGAAAAGAACTTTTTTTTTTTTTACTTAAAGGACCTTACCGGTATGGTGATAAACCTGCGATAAATGTATCTCCTGGTCGCACTAACAAAAATGTTGCCTCTTGTTAAAGAAAATGATGGGCACATTGGACCAGAAAGGCATGTCTGGTCCTTTAACTCATCATAACTCAAATGATCCTCAAAAGTTATGTGAAACACATTTAGCTGTCACATATTGCCTGTCCTCCTATCAAAGGCTCAGACAATAAAAGGTGAAAGAAAAAGAAAAAAGCTCTTAAATCCAATAAATTATTAGGTAAACAAAGTCAGTAGTGGGGCGATAGTGTTCCAACAGAGGGCACCATACTTTAATCATCATCAACTTGTCAAATATCATTAGTGTGGATGCACTTGTTACTCAAAATTTGCATGTTAGATATGTCAGAAGGTTTATTTTATTCCATCTCACCTTTTGGCAGAGGCCTCTCGCCTCCACCGCATATTAGAGTTCTGCTCCTCAGGCATCCAAGACAAGGGGATGTACCGGAATATGCTTAGTTTATTTGTAGTGTTTATTCTTTCATAGCCGCGTACAGCCATACACGTTGGAAGGATAATGAGGGTACACACGTACACACGCACAAAGTATCCTTACCTTCTTTTTTTCTCTCTCAAACCAAGTGATTCATGAGCCGTGGAATGGCGTGACAGGAATGCGCTGATCACTCAGTACTCAGTGCTGCCTCTCTCATCACCTCCATTGAGTAAACAACCGCAGGGCGGGCGAAATAGAGAGAGGGGACTACTGACTGAATAAAAAGACAAATGAATTAATGAGTGAGTGAGTGAACGAATGAATGAATGAATGAAGTAAAGTGAATAGTAAATACTTGCCACAGTTAATAGCCATTAGTTATATCTGTCTGTTGCGAGCCAGTGAATTGTAGACTACTAGAGTATAGACAAAGAGGCAGAGCAGTCAAAGTACATGCCCATTCACACACAGAAGCACACCCATTCAGATTTCTTAAGCCTGGTTGTGTTGGCCAATAAATGGTTGGAGCACTTGGCTGCAGGTTTCAGGGCTTACGCTGCCACTGTACAGGGAGGGGATGATTAACCTGGGTTCGTAAACAAGGCCTCTGGTGAACCAACCCCAAAGGTGGGTAGTGTAAAGCAGTAAATAAACTGTATATATAGACAATAAACGGTAGTATGATGGCCACGCCGTCTAGACCAGGGTCTGTCTGTATGTTTGTCTGTCTGTCCCCACGAAAGTAGACCAATCACAGCTCACGCTGCTATGTGCATACAGCTCACGCTGCTACACAACATCAATCACTCTTCCACACAGCGTCAACACAGATCTATTGCTAGCCATCTCAGGACCCCACGTTAACAGCATTATCAACATTCAAACAATGTACGTTAGCCAAGCTAATGTTAGCAACATACGTTAGAAGCAACATGCGTTAGCCAAGCTAACGTTAGTAATGTTATCTATGTTGTCAACATTACGCAGCATTAGTAACAGGCTGCAGTTCACTTTTTGCAAAGAGTTTGCAAAGAGAAGCCTCGCTGTTATTAGATTTACCAATTCACAATGAATAGCTAAAGATGCTGTTTGTGTGTAGTACAGTATTATTTAACATGTGATTTTCCATGCCTAAGAGATATTGTCATATAGGCTATATCAAAATACAAACATTTTCCCCTGAATTTTGTGACCCCCGAGATAGACAGAATAGTGAACTTTGACACAAAATAATGTTGTTTTTTTATTTCCCCTATTCGAGATATTTAACTTGATTATCAATACCAAAGATTCTAAACATGACAATGTATTTGTATTATCTTTTCGCGATTCCTCCCCAAATCATCTTGCGTCCCTTTTGGGGGTCCCGACCCCCAGGTTGAGAACCATGTCCTGGTTGTGTGTTTGTGTATGTGCCCGTGTGCACACACCATCCTTATCCTTCCAACGTTTCTAGCTGTGCACGGTTCTGACAGAGCAATTACTACTCAGTCAATAACTGGATAAAATAGAGTCTGATGGCCCGCAGAGAGTTCTGTTTGTTTCCCTGAGTTGTGTGGACAGATTAAACGGCTTGGCTTCCAAGCATGCTGTCTTTTAAAACAACAAGTAGGGGGAGTCCCTGAGCTCACAGACCAGGCGTGCTGGCCAGTCAAACCTGGGAGAGATTGACAGCTTTAATGCTCACAGAAAGCAGCTTCCTCCATGTATCTGAAGGCTTCAATTGGACTGAAAACAAATGGAACGAATAGGCCTGTAGCAGCGGTATTTCCATTTTTTGGTTATGCTGCTTAAAATGCTTTACCTTTACTTCCTAACAACATCAGACAACTATAGCCTTTACCTGTGTGCGTGTGCGTGTGCATGTGTGTGTGTGTGTGTGTGTGTGTGTGTGTAAGGGCTGAAGGATTTGGGGAAAAAATCATATTCTGACTCTTTTGACAGATATTGAAGTTGCTATATGATTCATAACATGATTAATAATTTACCTTTTCATTGGAAAAATAATAGGGGTCTGTACGAAACAAAAATATGATTTGGAGGCCAGGGCTTCTCTGCAGCACCACAATACTTCATTTAGAATGGTATTTTGATACACATTTAGCCTTGATCAAATATTGCAGCCTCCTGCGATTTGGAAATTGCACTAGGCCATGGGGCTGGGGGGAGGGGGATTCTATCTTCGAAGATAAAAAATAATTTCACAAAGTCATGTGATATGCTTTCAACTGTCTCATAACCTTAGAACTATAAATCGTTAGCTTGATTAGCTGAGCAGAAAGACTCACACAATATACACATTTTGTAACATGACGGTTAATAGCAATCTAGAATCTATTCTATAGAATTGCTGGATAATCATGATGATTCAAGAATTGTGACACCAACAATCGAAATCGAATTGAATCGTGAGATTCCCAAAGATTCTCACCCCTACTAGGGGATTTCGATAAAATGTTTATGAATTGTGCAGCCTATTGTGTGTGTGTATCCATTGATTGACATTTTTCAATTTATTGGTAATCGGTTTGGTGGTACTAGACAAGGTTGTGATTGATAGACAACAACATTCCCTCTCCTGCTTGCCATACTGTAGCTTCATTGTTTGATGTGTCAGCCATGTTGCTTTTTTTACATGACAGTTTATTTTTCCTCAACTGAAACAAACACGTCATAGATCATACACCTAGACTGTAATCAGAGCACCCTGGGCTGGAAGGTGTGTGGGGCGGAGACTACAATAGCTGGGGCCCGCGGCGCATGGCACCTGTCGGGTCCGTAGTTCCTCTGCCAGTGGCCCGCTCCAACACATCCCTCCAGAACCATAGCTCGCAGACCCAAACATTCCCTTAACCACTGATGACGCACATGCAGCTGCTGCCAACACTTATTAAAGACCTTTCATATTTTCACTTTCCTCAGTGTCTTTCATTTCTACCTGACTATGTTATTAATACCCTTTTTACGGCTCCTAGTCAAGTGTTAGCTGAGGGTGTTAGTACATACTTAACAGCAGTTGAAAGGGGACTTTTTGAGGCTGTAAAAATGTCTAATGTGAGCGTTGCGTGCCTCGCCGTAACAAACAAGCCTCCTTGTGTTCAGTGAAAAAAAGCCTTCAGGTATCCACGTTAAGACGTCAAGAGTTTCTTAACAGCCAGCACTTATAAACAATTAAGTGACCCACTTGTGTAAACAAACATACAGCAGCTTGCGTGTAAACATGCAATGAATGTTAATCCATTATCATCAGCTTGTGGCAGAGAGGGGCTCATAAAAGCTGCTCGTTAAGACTTGATTTTGATTGCTAGTGCTGTTAGTCATCACCAGGACTGATTCCTCACTGGAGACATTTTCATTCCATCCCACAGGTTGAAGATGTTTTTACTGTAGTACATTGAGTTATTGGGACATAGGCTGTGTTCTCAGAATCCAAGGGAACTGGCGTAGCCTACATTTTGTGAGCCATTCAAAGCTGATTATTGGCGCCTGCCTAGGCCAAGTTCCATTTTTTACTTGAAGACAGAATGGAAGCAATCACATTTGTGATTTGAACCACCCACTTAGTTCTGAAAAGTATACAAAGATGTTAAGTAAGACTTTGACAATTTCCAATTTAAAGGTTAAAATTAAATTTTAAAAGGAGAAAGTTTTGAAAAAGCCACTATCACATGGCAAGTTGCTTACCACTAACAGTTTGTGAACAGACCTTTTCAAACTTAACATAAATATTCTAAATGGGCCCCGGTTTATTTCCTGTTGCAGTGTTTTCTAATCATTAAACTGTATAAACGTTTCTAATACAGTAGCTGACAGGAAATACACTAGGAAACCAAGCTGTTCCCCTAGCGACAGAATTCTTCTGAAAAGATCTATACTTATATTAAATGAAATCCTACAGGTATAGTCAAAACTGTATGAAGAGCGATACATTTGCAAACCGAGGTCTGGAAAAGTATGACATTTTAAAAAGGAAAATAAAACAGATCCCTGTTATTTTCTGTCCATATCAGTAAAATGTAACCTATGCCAAGAGCAGCTGAGCTGAACTTCGGACAAAACTGCTTAACTGGATCATTCTCCTTGTAACAAAGATAATGGTGAAGAAAAAGAACAAGTGGTTGCAATTTTTCATTAAAAACTGATAGACCTTGAAGGCTAATATCCCTTTCTGAATATGGTGTCACACACACATAATTACAAAACTGGCAAGATAGGAGCATCCTTGTTATCTAGAAGAAACATAAGGTGAATGCTGAACTTGTTTTACTCATGTTTGTCTTTCAGGTATATTACCGCATTGACGGACTCTGAAGACGAGGAGCAGAGTGACGAAGGTCAGAGAGAGGAGGAAGAGCCTGTTGACGAGCTCTCTGTCCTCCTCGAGAGGATTGACGCTTTGCATCAGGGCAGCGAAAACGACAAGAGGGAAAGTCTCAACACCCTACTGGAGAAGAAAGAGGAGGTGTGTTGAATTGGGCGTGAGCGAGATTTCAGGATTAGACCTATATCCACATCATTATCTACAGCCTTGTGTTTGATCACAACACAGTGTGTCTCCAAGTTTGACACTTTGATCACGCTTTTATCTTTTCTTCATAGTTTGGACAGAACTCGACATTTCTATGGCGACTAATCCGGGCCTACTGTGATGTTCACGACATCAGCCCTGACCTGGAGGCAAAGAAGACCCATGCTGAGGCTGGTAATCTCTCGTAATTTGCTCATTAAACCGTGTTGTATACCTCATTTACCACACTTCCCACCCTGGGTGCTGGGTGATGTGAGGTCATGAACATGGCTGTGTTACTGGCTAAACTCTCAAATATTGGTGTCTCTGGGAGCAGACCTAGTATACTACCAACATTTGAACAATATGCTTAAACACCCAAGGTCCCCTCACTATCTGTTCCTAAAGGGAAATGGCAGAAATGGTGGTCCGCAATTCTTTGGCCAAACTAATTTGTCTGTGGTAACCTCTTGCAGTGGACCAGTGAGGATTAACAGCAAGTAGGGTCTGTTAGTTAAGTGGAGTTGTCCAAATCAATCAAACAAAAGTCTTACTATTACTGTGAGACATGGCTGTCCAAATGAGTGAGACGATATCCATTCGGCTAATGTCGGTGGCTAGTAATAAAACGTACTTTCTTGATATAAAGAACTCACTATATGCACAGTATGTTTTTCCTAATGTACGATGACGTGCTGTAGTGGTGATGCTAAAACAGCAACATCTGTAGTGCAGCTTCTATAAAAGGTTATAGTTATTTTCCCCTTTGAACATAACGAATAATATGTGTGCGGCAATGCTATGATTGAAGGTACCGCTTTAAAGTGGACAGATGAATTATAGCCCATTATGTAATTTGACGGATGCTTTGATTCAGAGTACCTTACTGTATCTCGATTGCATCCAGTGGGGATAGAACCCCTCCAGTCACAGCGTTAGTTGGTGTTGGTGCCATGTTTTACCCAGTTATCTGTATCCCACGGTGTCTGCCAAGGCGGGTTACAATAACCTACCACGCTCTTTGTGTGTCTTGTGTTACACCGTAACAATACAGTTTGTCGACCACAAGGCCTTGTTTATCTCCAACAGAGACTGCTGTGTTTGTTCTGAAGTTCAGACTGGATTGACCTGTTTCTCCTTAATCCTTCCTCATTAATGGGCCTCTAATCAAGGCCCGGCCAGGTGCTTTCCGCAAAAGACACCATTGTCAAAGTGTTCGAAGACAAAGAGTTACTGACACGGCTATTTAAAGCAACTATGGCATCACATACAACATGCATGTCGGTATTAATAGAGCAAGTGGAATGAGACTGTCGCCACAGGGTGATGAAGGATTTAAAACCCAGCGCTCTTCCTGGATTGCATTTCATATCTCTCTTGTTTTTATTGGTTTAATCCAATGCCCAGTGGCTCTTCTTGGTTTGTGTAGCTGTTGTAATGCTCTTCCAATCAACACACCCCCTTGATTCGACTAATCCGCGCTCTCTCTCTTCTTTTTCTCATGTAAACAAGTATGGCCCGGACACATCACGTGTGTGTTGAGTTTATGTTTCAGCACAGCACCATTATCTGTACTCTATTCTCTTTTTCCCCCTCAGGGAAGAATATCGGAGAGGAGGCCGTAAGGCTGAACCCTTTGTGTGCTGAAAGTCATCAGTGGTAGGTTGACGTTTTTTTTCTATTTATTCATCCTCCCACACTTTAAAACCTAACCCGTGTTCCATTTACTACCGCTGTGCTGCCATTAGAGGTGTCTGACACAGTTTTCTTCACCTTCTGTGATTCACTACACAAAAAGCATTTCTTCCTTTTGTATTAAGGCCCAATCCCAATGCACAAGTAACTCCTGCTCCTCTAGTGCTGTAGGACTTCCACATTCCTATCAATCACTAATCTATGCCCTTCGTAAATAGCCTTACTTGCCACTAGTTGGAGTTGAAGGTGAGGCTCAAATCAGTATGTTTTTTCCACAAAAGGGAAAGGCAAAGAAGGCAAAAATATAAGGCAAAGAACCATTATAGCTCTAGGACACCGTGTCATAGATGCGAGGCATTCTGGGGATTTTTTTTACACAAAGTGCCATGCCTGTGAGCCACCACTAGGGGCAGAGTGGCTAACCTTGAGTGAGTGAGTGAGTGAGTGAGTGAGTGAGTGAGTGAGTGACAGATCGACAGACAGACCCATGCATGTTACATAAATCCACTTGATGCATCAATTCATCAATTCCTTTTTAGATGCAAAGCACCTCTATAACTGTCAATGTCACTCACTCACTCACTCACTCACTCACTCACTCACTCACTCAGTCACACTTAGCCGCTCTGCCACCTAGTGGCGTCCCACAAGCATCAGCCTGACATCTCGCCAACAACAATCACCATGTGCAACACTTGCAGACTGCGCCGAAACAGGGCACCCAGAGCTAACCATCTCAAGACCACAGTATGAAAGCTCCTGGTAGACAATCAGGTTAGCTAAGTATTTAAGAGGAGGAGGAAGAGGATGGAGAGGAGGGAGAGAAGGGAGAGGAGAGAGAGAGAGAGAGAGGGAGAGGCCTCTCGCTCGCTGCCCTGAGATGTGTTTTTCCATTTGGCCAATATCAAGGTCGATGCGTAATGTTACTGTTTCATCACACGTGTGTGTAGGCATGTGTGTGTGTGTGTGTGTGTGTGTGTGTGTGTGTGTGTTGTGCTGGCAAATCAGTGCGAAAAGGGCACCCAGAGCTAACCATCTCAACACGACGCTATGAAAGCCAATGTGCAGAACAACACAGGCCACAGCTGCCCCCTTAAAGCCTGCACCACTTCACATCGATGACACTATGTCTCCTTGTCATGTACACAAAGTGAACACACACGTGCCACGCAGACTTGAGCACATGCACACACACAGAGACACACACACACACACAAAGAAAATTATCATATGTAATGATCACCACCAAGGCAGAAAACTACAGTATCTTTT
>OMKL01154010.1:0-10074 GCA_900302295.1 Parasudis fraserbrunneri | reverse complement strand
CATAAGGCCACAGACCCTCGTTTGGCAGGGTTCTGTGTCGTGGAACCCCGTCCGGGAAGGGTTGTGTTCCGTATCCTCTCCAGCTGAGGACATGGCAGTGGAGTGAAACCTATAACCAGAATAGTCACTCTTATTCTGTCATCGGGGCTGACTTCTAGTGAAAGAAACCGTGAAATTAAACTGTTCTCCATTTTGCTGGGGGACACCCCTCCCCCCCCTCGGAACCCCTGGGAGGTCACCCGGACCCCACGTTGAGAGGCGCTGGCGTAGGCTGACAACAGGGGAGAGAGAGAGAGACACGGCGCACACCAAGGACACGCTAATGACGTAGTTTATTGTGCCGTCATCGCCGGTTCTCATAACGAGCTGACCTTTCCGTCTTCGAGCGCCGGCATGAATGGACCCGGGTTACGTCGGCTGTGCTGCATTACAGTATTTAATGAGATGGTGTTTGTGTATGAAGCCAAGGTCACGCTGAGAACGTGCCCCTTTTTGTTTTATGTGTCATAATACCAATTGGAATAGAGAGGCTATGACCTACCGCTGACGAAACGACAACATACATGGAGTTTGAAATAGCCTGGCTTCGAGCTGCAGTTGGCGAGCGGGCCTCCCTCAGTATTCATTTCACTTTTTGTTTGCTGCTAAACAGTATCTGCTGGCATTCTGTTTTCACCCTGTTGGCTAAACAGAAAACGTGGGTCAGCTGGGATACGTAGTTCCAAATTAAAGGTCCACACAGCAAATATATTTGATCGTTGTGGAATGAGAACTGTGTAGACTCGAACCACGTTCAGTTACGCTGAATAAGCATGTGATTTAATGGTGGAGTCACTTTACGGCTATAGAGAGGACTGTTTAGACTCAACCAATTCTTCTCATTCCAAACAACCAAATATCTTTACTGACTTGATATTTAAAGGCAGAATCTGTAATTGGATTAGATTAGATTCGATTCGATTAGATTAGATTAGATTCAAATGTATTGTCATTATACAGCACGAGTACAGTACAACGAAAATAAGTAATACCATCAAATGGCGACCTCTAGGCAAAAAAGCCCCACTCGGTATTGCACTTTGTTTTACATTCTTTGTTTTGGTCTGACGTGTGGGTTGGAGTTTAGTAACTTACCATAGTGTGAATTTCTACAGACCTCTTTTGGCAGAGCCTGAGGTGTGGCCAGCGATAGCAACCCCTCCCCTACCCCCCTCAACTCCAAACCACAAACAAAATGAAATACCAAGCAGGGCTCTTTTCACCTTACAGCATTACAGATTCTACCTTCAAGGAATCTCTTATTGTATCCCACATTGTAGACATTTTCCGATGGAGCTAGCCCATGCAAACACAACTTGTTCTGCTGTGGAAAACGTCTAAACAAAAAGTATTTAAAGGAACGAATGAACATTATCAGTGAGAGACATTTTATCGTGTTTAATTATTTTAGTATTAACATTTGATATGTTGATATGTGTGCAAAGCTTGAAAAGATTCATCCTTTTGATGTGTTGCTTGAACAATGAATGTCACTGTGTCACAATGTCACAATGATAATGTCACATTCTCAGCCATAAGAATACCCACAGCATGTTCGATCATTTCAATGTTCAATTTCGTTCCGATGTCGAGAGTGAAATAAATGAATACGACTTCTGTTCATGTTACAGCAAAGGTGCCGTTTTTTTATTCCTCCGGTCCAATATTTTCTGGTGTCGTTATTTTTCTCAAAGCAAGCAAACGCGTTTCACAGCCCCTGACATGGTGTTTTTCTTGTGTGTTTTCTTGTAGAAAGTGAGCGAGAAAGTGGGAGGCGCCGAGGGAACGAAGCTCGATGATGACTTCACCGATATGGAGAGGGCAAGACTCCACTCTTTCCTTTTTCCTCTTATAATGATGTGAAAAATACCAAACACTTTACCGAAGGCACTTATTTGAGAGCACTGATTTATTTATTACTGCTATTTTTTTATTTGTTCACTAAAATAAAAAAAGGCACACAGTGTGATAGATGCACTGGTCTTACACAAATTGCCATACCTGTGAGCCGCCACTAGGGGCTGAGTGAGTGAGTGAGTGAGTGAGTGAGTGAGCGAGTGAGTGAGTGAGTGAGTGAGTGAGTGACATTGGTGGTTGTAGAGGTGCTTCGCATCTAAAAATAGAGGGAGAAAAAAGGCTTCTGGAGGAAAATGGATGTTGCATTTTGATCCCATTATTGTGTGTGTGTGCGTGCGTGCATGCGTATGTGCATGCATTCATCCATTTTACATCCATGCATCCGTGCGTGTTCTGCTGTCCATGCGAGCTCCATGTGTGTTAGTTCAGCGGGTTTTAGCTGAGCACAGAGCCAGATGGAGGGGCTGAGCAGGGCAGAGCTGAGCGGCAGTGCTCCAGAGACCTGGCATTTCTCATCACACTCAAGTGGGGAGACACCAAAGCAATCTTACCCAGCTGTCAGCTTTTTGCGTGTCTCTCCCTCTCTAAGCATGGCCTGCAGAACAAAGTGACACATTGTTTTACCCAGGGCACTTTGTGCAACGTGACAGATTTATAGCCCCTCGCACTTATTTTGATTGTTGTTGTTTTACCTACCCCCTATTACTTCTCACTATCCACTATCCATCTATCCATCACTTTCTCCTTCCTCCACCCGGTCTTTTTCCTCCTTTTTTCTATTTTATTTTCATTATTCACCTTTTTCACCACTCACTTCTCTCTCTCTCTCCTTCCCTCTCTCTTTACCTCTCTCCCCATCTGTTTTCTGTTGCGGTTTGTAGAAGGTGGACACCACCAGCAGGGCAGTGATGGACATCATGACCAAGACTACAGAGTACCTGCAGCCCAACCCAGGTGAGAGAGAGAGAGAGAGAATAATGATCCATGATGACTAATTAAGTTTATGTGAGTTTTTTTCAAACGTTTTCTCAGAATTCTATTTTGGAATTCTCAATAGACCTTTTCGGAAGTATTCTGTCGCTATTCCATTGCTTGGGGAACAACTTTGGCCCCTCTTTATTTCCTGTCAGCCACTGTATTGGCAAACATTGCAACAGGAAATACAAAGGGGCCTATTTAGAATAGTTTATGTTGTCAAGTTAGGAAAGGTCTATAGGCTTCAGTGACCCGCAGCCATTGTTATATCATTGTTAGAATGATGAGTTCTCAACATTCTAATCTCACGGGTTTGATTGTACACCGCAAAGGGTCCATTTTTAATGGACTAATTAGATCACCAGCTTTTGTGTGTGTGTGTTGGCGACATCTGTTGGTGCTAATCGGTCATTGCTGCTGTGTTTTTACTCTGCACTTACTTGCTTTCCATCTTGAAAAGTCATGCTGACTACAGGGTTAGTTTTCAGTTTTTTCCAAACAAACCGCTGTTGCTGCTGGCGACGTAAAAAAAAACCATCACTTCATGTGCACCGCATGATTTTCCCAGGAATGTCCCACCAGACACTGGTGTTTAGAACAGCAAATCAACAAGCTAGCACTATAAAGATGTGCATGTTGGTCTCCTGTCCGAAGGCCTCTTTCTTATCTCGCTGGAGCTCTCTGGACTCGGAGCTGGGGCGATTGTGAATTAGGACAAGGACAATGGACTCTCACTAATTAGGAAGTCTCTGCCTTTATTGCTTACAATTTAGCAGTAATTGTATTAATTGTTTCTGAGATGTACAGTGTGTTATGAAGCCGCATTTCATTACAATGTACTTGTGCAATGTAACGACAATAAATTGAATCTCATCTCATCTCATCTCATCTAATAGCACTCATGTACTGGGTATAGGTAGAATCACTGTTACATTATATCAATCAGCGATGAAGAGTAGCAAAATGGGCATTTATTTATGGGGGAAAATGTTCGAAATTATTACTTTAAATAAAAGTGGAACTACCCAGATGGAATAATGCTCGGGTAAAAAGTCTTTCATTCAAAATTCTAGCGAGCAAGCTATGTGCTTAGCATGTTGTGACTAAGTTGAACATGGATGAGACGTTTGGCCCAGAGCAGTATGGGGTTGGTGGACGAAGTACAGAAGTAAGAATATGTGGTGGAACTGAAAGTAAAAAGTACAGAGGCATTTGATATTAATGTACTTACAGTAGTATCTCTTGACCACTGAGCTGAAGGAGGTGGGACGTTGCTCCGGTTGGTCGGTCGGTCGGTGGATGGTTGACTGGACATGTCTCTTTAGCCTCCAGAGCCAAGATGACCATGATCAACTCCATGTCCAGGATGAGGGGACAGGAGAAGGGGCCGGGCTACACGCAGGCCGAGACCGTCCTGGGAGAGTCCATGCAGAAGTTCGGCAGGGAACTCGGAGAGGATTCCAACTTTGGTAAAGCGCAGTACACCAATTAATGCCGCTGATAAAAGAGTATTGACTCAGAAAGTGCTTGAAGCCACACACAGAACACTAGGGTATAATAAGACTTTCTTTCCCTGAGGGCACAGTAATATCCTTATGAAATAAGTATGAACTTTTTCACGAGTTGCCTGAGATTTACTTCATTATTCAGACTGCAGCAGATATCATAATGAAGCAGTTTTAACAGAAGTATCTGTCTCCAAAATGATATTGTTTGAGTACATCCGTGGCACAATGTTATTGAAAAGAAAAATCTTGCATACTTTGGCAATGAAAACGTTCTTCTTTCAGTACAATACTGATGATGTTGAAGTGTATGTGTTTTCTGAGTCCATCTAAGTGTGTGTGTGTGTGTGTGTGTGTGTGTGTGTGTGTGTGTTTCCCAGGCCTTGCTCTGATCGATGCTGGAGAGGCCATGCGTGAGCTGGGAGAGGTGAAGGACGCTCTGGACATGGAGGTCAAGCAGAACTTCATTGACCCGATGCAGAACCTCCACGACAAAGACCTCAAGGAGATCCAGGTGAGAGCACACAGGTTATGTTTCAAATAGGCCGTGTTGTATTTCATGTTCTTTTGCAATAGAATTATTGAAAAACATCATTCTTTCTACTGAACAGATTCCTGTTTGTGAGCAAGCAGGACAGCTGATTATTTTTATTTAGTTTTTATTATATAGTTGTTGTTTTTTTTTTTTTTTATTTCTTATTATTTCAGTGCGTTTAAAAGTTTTCATGCCTTCATTTACTCCCGGTTCTCAAAGTGGGCAATGCAAGCTTGAACGTTGAAAAAATACTGGAGGACATTGGTGTTCTTGTTTTTTCAACTTCATGTAATATATAAACGTTGGTATCCTGTATTTTCACGTAAACATGAGGAAGCAACAATACCAGTGTGCGCAAGTATTTATTTATTTTTTTTCCGTCATAAATCTTGCCTAAAACAGATTGAAACATTAATATCTAGATGGACCGGTAATGCAGTACTTCTATCATGTATGCATAATTAAGTGAAGTAAGTAATGCTTATTTACCTCACTGACATCACCTGGCTCTCTCTGTAAGAGCTCAGTCAATTGTTACTCCCCGGAGGGTAAGTTAACTCAGACTCTCCCCCAACTGATTGCAATCTGCAATTACATTAATCTCGCCACTGAATCAATAAGCAGTTCATCTACTTTAAACACACAGAAAGCTTCTTGTTTTTTTGTTTTTTTAATCTACTGAGAGATCAGCTTTGTTATACTAAGGACACAGATCAGAGTTTGGGGTTTTTGACCTGAGGTTCATTGTCTTCGTTCTACCTGACAACACATACTGGTAGTGTGTAACCAGTGGTAGTAGTAGTCATGGGTATACGCGGGGAATATGTACGCAGGGAATATGTACGCGGGGAATATGTATGCAGGGAAGACGTACGCGGGGAAGATGTACACGCGGAGTACACCCGCCCGTCTTTTGCTGAACATTTGGGGTATATTAGCCTAATTACCATTTAATATATAGAGCGAGTGGTACGTTAACCTCATACCCACCTTCCCCCTATGCGGCATACCGGACCACCTCTTCTTCTTTCTTCTAAAAGGAGAGTGGGCAGTCCACTCCCCTTAGTATTTTTGTCTTTTAATGAGACAGTTGGAAGGCAGAGAGAGGGGAGACAGAGCAGGGGGTTAGATCCCAGGCCAGCAGGAGTACAGCGCATGTATTACCTGAGACAGGGGCCCCCGGCACACCACCTCTTTTATCTACCGTTGCGCCACGGTAGCCTACAGTAACCCACCGCTAACGGTAACCTTTCACCCTCCGGCCTCGGCAGCATCACCTGAAGAAAATGCAGGGTCGCCGTCTGGACTTCGACTACAAGAAGAAGCGGCAGGGCAAAGTACAAGAGGACGAGATCAAGCAGGCGCTGGAGAAGTTCGACGACTCCAAGGAGATCGCCGAGCAGAGCATGTTCAACCTGTTGGAGAGTGATGTAAGGATTATGTGTTTCCCCCCGGGTCACTCCTCTCCCCGCTCGGTGTGAGAGGGTGTATTAAATGTTCCTACCATGGGTGTAGCAAGGGGAGGGGGGCTGGAACTGACTACCCAGGGCCCCAAGCTGGATGAGGGCCCTCAGAGGGTCTGGACTAAAAGGACTCTTTTAAAAGTTCAAAAAGGTTTGGGTTTCCTGTGCCTATTGAGGCTTAAAATTGTCCTCTCATGACAAAATGAGGCAGTTAATTTGTTAGATTGTCTGGAGGTGCGTGCATATGAGTGGTGGATGAGGAGGGAAGGGGGGGCCCAGCGATACATCATGTGCACAGGGCCCAGAATTTCTTGCTACGCCCCTGGTTCCTAGCAACCTTTTTTCTTACCTCCCATATGTTCCTCTGTACAGAATGTCTTGTGTCTGATAACCTTGTCCATCTGTTCTTCCATCCCTCTGTCGCTGGTTCCAACCGACGTGTCCTATTCATTACCCCTCCCTTCCTGCGGACACTGTAGCAATACGGTGGGGTCGTGACCCCCCCGATGCCTCCGCACTGCCGGCCTCTGTCACTGGAGGACCAAGTCTGACCTTGCTAGAACATGCCTGATTGGCTGTTTTTTTCCCCCACACGTAACCTTTGTTATTTGTAGGTCGAAAAGAGTCATTATAAAGAATATGTTGTAGTATATATATCGAGCAAAAGTCAATTTAAGTATGTAAGTATGAATGCCTTGTTCGAGCCTAGGAAGCTCCTAGAAAAGCCTTTAGTTCCTCCCTCCATCCACTTCATCCATCTATTATTTCTCTGAAACCTTTATTTACCCAGACAAATGGTAGTAGTTGCACAGTGAAGGTAGAGATGCTGGTAACCATGGTGATTCTGCAGATATTCAGTCAGATATTTCTGAGACTGTCATTACGAGAGACGCATAATTGCAGTGTCAGTATCAAACAGCGGTCCTCTCCTCCTTCCCCCCCCCCATTCAATTCATCCATCCATCCATTACAGCGTGCGTTGAGAGTAGAGTGAAGGCGAGTGTAGATACTACAGAATCCATAATCGCTATGCCGTCTGACGGGCAGTTGTTTTGACGCAGGCCATCGGCCACGACGCCCATATGTAACAGTCGTCCCCGTGCCTCTTGTGTTTGCGTCAGCAGATTGAACAGGTGAGCCAGCTGGCCGCACTGGTCCAGGCTCAGGTGGAGTACCACTCCAGGGCTACGGAGATCCTCACACAGCTCTCCAGCAAGATGGAGGAACGGTCAGTACCGACAACCAGGACGTGGAGCTTGTTTTGTTCGGTCAGCCGACCACGGCGGATTCACAATTTGACCGTAATCGTTTAAGTTCTCGGCTGCCAAAGTGGTTTTTAGAGGACAGAACAATCGAACACACGTTGGATACCTGCCAAAGCAGCTGTTGGATATGACAGACTTACTGTCCACAGCCAATCGGCTCACCTCTTTCTTAAAGAATAATGTAATGAGTTATTGGGCATATTTATTATAGTGATACCCTTATTCAGTCACAAAATCTTTTTTACCTACACATCAAAGTTCCTGACATTTTAAAATTGCATTTGCAACACAACCAAAGGAATGAATTGTTATGTCTGTGATAATTTTGCATCTCTGCCATTTGTGCTTTGAGGGTTTTATGTGTGTCCCCCATTTCAGGATAAGGGAGTCCTCAAACAAACCCAGAAAAGAGTACGTTCCCAAACCACGTACCTCCATGGACTTCACCTTCAGCGAGAACCACAATGGAGGCATCCACAGCGGCTCCGCCCGGTCCCCAGGTAAGGTCCATAATATGAACACTCCCATGCTTTGTCCAGAAACTAGCCTTTGTACCAAACTGTAGTCTCTTATGTAGCTGGATGTCATACTGTAGGATCAGATGGGTAATATATATATATATGTATATATATATATATATATATATATATATATTTATAGGACTGGAGGGAGGGGGGGACAGCTGATGTAGAAGTCTCTAGGTGGGTGGGTTTGGAAGGATAGTTTCTGGATTGGGCATGCCCACTTGACACTTGCGTACACCCATGCGTTTATATTTTGATTTTGTTGCGTTCTAACCCTATTATATCTTTATTTACCTATTGCATCTTTTCTTTATTTCAACCTCCCTCCTATAACTTTGTTTTTCCTTTTTATCCATATACTGTGCAGTGCATTCATCATTCCAGAGCAAACGGAATACAAACCTGTACTCTTCTCTTTTCCCCTCCCCCTTATGATTTGTGTTGATATTTCTATAGGAGCAAGGTCCCCAGGTGAGCCTACAGGTCAACCTTACGCTTTTCATTATCTCTATGTGTCCGTTTGTGAACTCACACTTGGGGTGCGCTCGTTTAAGGGCTCCCGGGGCGGGCACCGACGTACCGGCTGGGCGGAGTTTGCGCTCGATTTTAAAATGGGCCCTCCCAGAGGCAGGCCTGTTTTCTTTGAAGAATTAATTAAAAAAAAAATCCATGTAAATATTCGCATTAATAGCGTCGCTGTTTTATTGGGGTGCACATCTAGATGGCTAAATGAACCACATTCAGTGACAGCTCGCTGTCAACGAGTGAAGAAACCAGTGCTCCTCTTCCCATGCGATCTGTCTTGTTTAGAGGCGAGTCGGCCACTTCTACTCAGTTATGGTAAAACTCTCCACCTTTGCTGTTCTCCGCCCCTCACGTGATCGGGAGGGTGACCGGGCGTCCTTAAAACGAGCACAACCACTGCTTCACTTCTTCACCACCACTGACCCTCCATCGCCACGGCAAACTAATATAATTAATCACAAATACTTCTCCTGCTTTCTTTATTTTTCACCTTCTTTGGTTTTGCTTTCCTTTCTCTTGCCCCCTTCGCAGCAAGGTCCCCAGGTGAGCCAGAGTGATTCCTGGAGAGATACGTCCATATCTCTTCGTTCATCGTACATTCGTTTGTTATTTTTCCTCCTGTCAGTCTCTTCGGGGTGCATCCCAAAACCTTCTACATTGACCCCTCCTTTCCTCTGTGACCTCCTACCTTCCTCCGAAATACCCAGAAAACAACGTTTGTGCAGCCATTTTGCTGGGTTTCCTAATAGTAAAGATTAAGAGAAGCTGCTGGGAACATCTCCCGAAAGTCTCCTTCGGTGTACAGTGGTGTCTGCAGTAGATCCCATTGCCTTGAAGGACCTTGGGTGTTGACCGTTGAGTTTAAGGTTAGGGTTAAGGTAAAGGATAGGTTTATAAACAACTTTTCAGGTGAAAATGACAATGTGTTATAGCTTTGCAGCTTAGCCAGCAAGTGATGACCCACTTTCCAGGTCACAGGCAAGGGTTTATCCTTTCCAGGAAGTAAATTGCATGATTGCTTGACATGTGCCCAGCCTAGCCCAATCAACTGTGAGATGACTGGAATTTTTAGAATGATATTAGTGATGATGTAAACCTTCAAGATTAATTTCTTGAAAGTTGATGACTAAGTTATAAGTTGAAGTCCTTTTTCGAGGATGTCAATTGGCATGAGGTCATCATCAGTTGAGTCCTCTCTGTGATATGGAAGCAAAGGCACCGTGTCAGTTTTCCCCTCCCTTCCTCCCTTCATCTCCTCCAAGTTACCTCCTGGTAGGAGAGGAGTGGTAGTGAGGGAGGGGGTAAAGGAGCAGTAGTGAAAAGCTTTGGGACGCACCCTCTGTATGTCTCGTCTCTCTGTTTTCATAATTACGCTCATCTATTTAT
>OMKL01154008.1:0-14734 GCA_900302295.1 Parasudis fraserbrunneri | reverse complement strand
CCCCCGCCCCCCCCCCCCCCACACACACACACACACACACACACACACTCACAACAGGAGACCAGAGGTCGCTAAGTGGGTTGCCATTCTTGTTTTTTCACAGGTGACCTTATGTTGAGGTTTAAAATTCCTGTGACCTCTCAGTGTTTCAAGTCTGCAGGAGCCTGCACGCTGAAGAAGGCACTAGCCAAAACATTAGTGCATGATGTCTCCTCTGTGTTTATAGAAAATGTAAATAATAAAAAAAAAAAATAATAATAAATCAGCATAATGAGAACATAAAAGGTTTGGGAAATCAATTTATTTTTGAGTGTGAACCATCTCTTTTCTACCTCAGTGTTTCATACATGAAAATTATGTCTTTCACAGGCTACTTACTGATGTTTGCTTTTTAGAGCTATACATGCAGTTGGAGCGTTAGCTTCAAACTGTTCCAGGGACCCAGTTTTCAGCTGAAGATACATACCATAACATCTGTTCATACGCAAGCTGCAATAAGGCTTTCACAGTTGCTTGTGCAGTCAAACAGCTGTTGGTGGTAGATTTTAGTTTGATTGGCAATTTTTCAAGGAACCCCGTTTTTTATATCAGATGACCCCCCTAGGGGTCCCGACTTTATGGACCTTTTAATTTACCTGATTATGCATCTGAAGGTTTAGAAGTTTTAACAGCATTGGTTCTAGGTTCTCAATAGAAAAAAAAAACATATGTGGTGTGTCACTTTAGACAGCAAGGCAAGACAAGGCAAGTTTATTTATATAGCACATTTTCTTACACAGTGGCAATTCAAAGTGCTTTACATAAAATTGCTTAAAAAAGATAAGCACATACAAAAATAACATGATTTTAAAAAGTATAAAAGAATAAAAGAAATCACAATTTAAAAAATGGGGCAGATCTTAGCTCTTCCGGAAGTTTATTCCAGCTATGTGTAGCATAATAACTGAATGTGGCTTCAGCATGTTTTGTATTGATCCTAGGAACAGTTAGCAGACCAGTCCCCGATGATCTAAGAAGTCTAGATGGTTCATAGTGTGGAAGCAAGTCAGAGATGTATTTTGGTCCTAAACCATTAAGTGATTTATAGATAAGCAATAGTATTTTCAAAAGTCAATTCAAAGTAAAAAGCAAAGTAAAGAGCAAATATAATTTTGTAATAGTTCAGTTTTGGTTCAGCCAAAGGTGTCCCTGTCCAATAGTGGCGACATAATGACATCTAGTGGTTAATACAGGTAATACCATGACCTATTTTTCAAACTGCATTACGGAGTGTATTTTGTCCTTTCAAAGCTGCCGTCAAAATCAGCGCATGTGCAAGCGACAAGGTGAAGCAAGTTCCTAGCTTTGTGCTAGCTAGGTCATTCAAAACTGAGAAAGTAGTATTGTTTTCGTACATTTTTATCGTTTATTATTATAAGTACCATCTTATCCTTTCACACAGAGAAAGTGAAATGTTTAAACGAAAATAATAAGGTTCACTTTAGCCGAACGTACTTTGGGACTGACTGGCAGGTAAGTTTCATAGCTAACTATATTAGCTAGCTAGCTAACCGCTGTGTTCATTGGCCTGACCAAAGAGGCTTGGCTAGGCTAGTTAGCCAACGAGCAGGCAGTGCATCTCATGGTGAGCTTTGTCTTATGTAATAGTCAGCCAAAGTAACATCATTCTTGGCTGTCATCACCCAGCAAGATAGCGCGCTTGTTAGCCAGGCCAGATAGCGATAGGTCGCTCACAGAATATATTCATGTGTTTTTTGTAGCATTACATTATAGCACGTGAACATGTCAAGACACGACTCACCAGGGTTTGTTGCATCATCTACATTTACAGAAACACAAGGGGACAACAGAAAAAGGAGGCCCAACAGAATGGCCAGTGTAAGTGACTTTGTCCGTGTGTTTGTATATGATTGTGTATCCCTTACGAAAATAATTAATTTCAGTTGTACCACAGTACAAACCATTGTATAAATCATTTACCATGATACTGCCATGTTAAGTTATATATCACCATTTACCACTTGTGTACTTAAGTAATATTATGATGGAATCCAATTTAAACCATGGTACCTATGGTAATATATCATGTTACCAAAAAATGATGGAAATACCTTGATACTTTTTTTTTGCAAGGGATAAGAGTGTGAGAAACAGAGGTGTGTATGTGTTTGTTATGCCAAGTGGGAGTGTGTGTTATGTGTGTGTGTGGAATGTACAGTTGACCCCGTGTGTAACTTGTACCTTAGGTGCTCTGTAGCAGAGCGAGGCTGGTGACCTACCTGCCCGGGCTTCACGTTCTGGTTCGGCGGGTCGCCGGAGCCAGAACCTTCTCCGCTGCCGGATCGTCGGGCTCGGATGAGCCCTACGTAGCCATCCCTCGCCCCGACATGGGTAAGCTCCTCTTGACTCCAGTACACCATGGAGGAGGTGCTGCCGCCTGTCACGGCTCCTCGCTCGTTGTGTGCTCATTGCGTGCCTGCTGCTATATTTTCATTGCACTCTTTACAGTGTCACATCTTGTACTTTGGCCCTATAGGTACAGTCTATAGGTTAGTAGTTTATTACTTACGCTGTAAAGTGTTAAAAGGGATACTCCACAATTTTAAGACGCCTATCTGACGCCACAAACTCGCATTTGCGTCATTGCTTTTTTAATAAAATTTTATTAGTGGAAGTAGACAATCTTGCCATTTGATAGCATCATGGTAAGCATGTGAGTGGAAGTAAATGGAGGGCATGAAGCATCAACTGCTACTAGCATGCTTAGCATGATGCTAACATTTTCTCCTTCCGATATCTTATAAAAAATAAAAAAAAACGACAGGCTTCTTAAAACCTGTGGACTATCTCTTTTTAAAGGGTTTTCAGCACCTCAGTGTAACTTGATTCCTTGGTTCAGGACCCAGAACCGTGTGGCCCGATGAGACCATGGGACCGTTCGGGCCGCAGGACCAGCGCTTCCAGCTCCCCGGGACCGTGGGTTTTGACTGCCACCTGGAGGGAATGGCAGAGCAGAAGAAGAGCTCGGTACACAGGCCGGTCCCCGACGTGCTGTCGGCCCCCTCCAGCAGCGAGAGGCACGAGTTCATCCTGGCCCAGATCATCGGAGAGTTCCATGTAAGTGGACTCTGGCGACTCCGGTGAAAATTATCAAATAATAATCATGGGGAGGATATGGGAAGCCCGTTTCGACGTTTCAGTTGAAAACCCACCGTGAAACATAATGTTAGGCCTAACTCGTGTGTCTTGTTCCAAATGGCCTTGGGTAGGTCGGGGCTATATTCACGAACATGACAAAGGTCGTTTCTCTCTCAACACTAGAAACCACCAAGGCAAGTAAGGAGGTTCCTTGATTAGTCTTTATTCTAGAGAGACAAAAGCACCATGAGGCATTGCTCTGTTGACAGCAAATTGGAGACCGACTCTTTCAACATAGTGACAGTACTAAGGGGGGGTTTATACAGAGATATGGGTAGCTACATTTTCTGGTTTGCAGCCATTAGCAGTATGTTAAAAGTAAGGCTTGTTTGGAAACACTTAAACAAGCATGTTATGAGTGCACAATATCTATCTCAAAATTCCTTGTCAATGGATTAGCTTCAGATTTAGTCTCTTGAGGACACGACAGATTAGACTGAGACTTGGTTCTCTGGTCTCCAGCTTTGGGAGAGAGCTGTTCATGGTTGATCTGTCTCAGATTATAGGACTGTCGCTTGCATCACTTTTCTTTTTCTTTTTTCTTTCTTTTTTTCCCCCTGTGGATTTCCACCTCAGTGTTTACCTTGTTGGAACCACACTATTTTTCTCCTGCCGTCATGAGTTGCGTGATGAGTGAATAATACCGTGGGCTTCGACAGCTGAACTGCATTTAAAGAAGTATCAGTGATGTGGTTTAGTCAGAAACCTCTGACCGTTGTGAGTGTAAGCCTTTGCGTGAAAATGTGAAGGGAACGGTCGGTACAACCTGTTTTTGTAAGTAATGTTCGTTGGTCGTGTTTGTCCTAGGGTGAAGAGGGCCCCCCCTCGCCACAGAAAGTCAACAGAGCGGAACAGTACTTTGATAACTCCAACGTGGAGTGTGCCATACAGTCCTGCCCGGAGCTTCTAAAGAACGGTATTATTGTTTGTTTGTTGTTTTTGTTGTTTTTACCCAAAAGCCATCTGTGAAATTCCAATGCAAGGCATACATTTGAAAGAGGACACATGAAGGATTCTCTCATTAATTCAGTGCTTGTAAAATAAGTTGTTGTGATGCATTCTAATTTGTATGATGTCACCATTACTAACGGGTTTCCCCACTGATCTTGGGCTTGCTCCAATTCGGCGGTTCTTGGCCTCGCTTTGAGGCGAATTCCGTTTTGGTACACTTATTATTTACAGTATACATCGTTGCAGCAAGGAGGGGGAAAATGACACGCAGAGAGAACGGAGCTCACAGTGATCTCTAGAATGATATGGCGAGGATGGGACACAGCCTCAACGTTTTCAGAGAGGAAGTTCAGCCCTGGGAGACGATGCCACTTCTGATGGTGTGATTTGTCTCCCAGTGGTAAAGAAGAAGCCATTTTCAAATGTTGTATGATGAGACTGAGCCATCCTGGTCTTAACATTTTAACAGTGAGATGCTGATGAAAACTCTTCCCTGGTTACTTCTAAGTGACCTAACATACATTTTATGATGTATTTGCATATTTCTTGTCTGGAACTGCATTCAGCCTCATTGTGTGTTGAATTCTGTCAAGTGGAAGCACATTTCTGCCTTTATTTTATGTTTGAAGTTCAGCATATGTCCACTAGAGGGGGCACAAACACAACAAAACAAATCTCATGGCGCCCTAATGATTAGAGGTGGGCTCTTGTTTGAACAGATTTCTGACTATTAGTCCAATGTAATGTTCTGAAAAATCAACAGATTTCAAGTCAATGTTTCCAGAGGCGCCGTCTAAGGGTATGATGGTTGTCACGGTAACCCAGAAGACCAAAAATGACATGACGACTTGGTGCGAGGAGGTGGACAAAGAGAGGGAGCAGATGCTTGACAAAGTGAGTTGGTGTTTTGAGTTTGGTAGCGGGTTTAAAATGTGATTAAAGATGAATGTTGCTTTAATATAGATATTCCATGTGATAACATTGCAATTGCATTGCATTTTCTGAGAATGTGTTGCAGCTGTTAATGAAATTACAACTGAGCCAGACTGAACTAGGCCAATTGTTTCTGCCGCTACCAGGCAAGTTGATGGAAGTGTGAATCGAGATATTCCTCCTACATACACTCTCTGTCAACATGTGATTGGTTGCTGTACATTCAGTTGGGTTGAAGGGGCACAAAATGAAATGGCCTATGCACTGATGGAATACATTTACCTAATATACAGACATGGGCAAAATTAGGTCGGTAAGAGATTTAAAAATTAATTAATCTTTTTAAAAACTTACTATGTACTATTCTATTTTGTCTACACTACTATTTACTATGCTACTATGCCTTTACTACTATGTAGTAAGCTACTATATCTATATTACTAGGCTACCATGTCTATAATGCTATGTCTATACTACTATGCACTCATTGTGAAGCACTCAAGTTTGACACAGCTAGATGAACAATACCACTTACCCTTAACCGCCAGAGGTGTACCCTCTTGTTAACTTGTTGTACACAATTTGTAAGTCGCTTTGGATAAAAGCGTCGGCTGAATGACTAACTGTAAATGTATGGGTTAACTGTTGGTACACCGCCCAGCCCTACGTTGAATTTCAGCTTCTTGTGCCTGGACAGTTTGTCCTGCGTTGGTGACATTTCACCGGCTAATTTGTGATGTTGTACCGATGTAAAACGATTGTATTGTATTATAGCTACTGCTGTTTGAGAAGCATCTCTATGCTATATCTTAAACTATAAGAGTTTTTCATAACATATTTTCCAAACCATTCCACTCACTATTGTAGAGGTTTTTTTTTAGTTTTTACTTACACAGATTATATTTTGCCAAACGTTTGACATTTTTCAACATATCGCCAAGTGATTTTTTTTGTTTTTATTCCACAACCTTTTTTTCACCCCTCGATCCAGTTCAACGTTTGAATGGCCTTATTAAATTGGAACATTTGGCATATATCTTAAAAAAAAAGTCTGCCTTTGTCATTTTGATAGGGCGAGTATGTGTAAGAGGTGCGTGTGTTTGTGATGATGTATTGTTATTCACCGTCTGGTTAATGTGCCCTTGGCTGGGAACTGTTCTAATTGTGCGGCTGACATCCTTGGCTGCACTCACTTCCATCACTCTCTTACTACACCCACCCTCTCAGTTAGCATCGCAAGGGATGCCACTCTAAACCAGCTAACCCTCTTAAAATGATAGAGGTTTAGACATACTTCCCTTTCATTTTGTGTCCATGGTCAATAGCTCATGCAAATGCAGAATTGTTTCCAGTGTATTATTAGGGTAAATTATAAACAGAAATTGTGAATCACTTAATGCAAGGCTAATTAGTTCTATTGTTTTGTTGACACAGTTCATTGCTGGTGCCAAGGAGATCTGCTATGCTCTCCAGACAGAAGGCTTCTGGGCTGACTTTATCGACCCATCCTCAGGCTTAGCGGTAAGACGAGAGGTTTTGGAGAGTCCGTGTTTAAGAGTTAGTCTCTTTTAAAGGTGCACTATGCAGTTTTGGGGACTTTGCAGAGCCTGCAGTTGGTTTGCAAAACATTTCCTGTACATGTCTTTTTTTCAATTGTAAATGTCATCATAAATCAAAACAAAACGTGAGCCTTGAAGATACTACTTTGATTATTAAATATGTTTGCAAACTTAAATGCAATTATAAATGGCAACAGTGAAACGGTAACATGTCAGGTGGCTCTCTAGCATCAAAGAGTGTTCCAGGAACCCAATTTTCAGCTGACGATGGTTTGTTTGACAATAAACAATATCATTTTTATTTATTTATTCATCTATTTTTAACTTCTCTGAGTTTTGCATCTCTTTCCAAAAACTGCATAGTGCACCTTTTTTCATTTAATTTTTTTTTTTTTTTTTTTATAAATTGCACAGAACATCCTAAAAAGAAACTGTCCCACTCTTCATCTTGTCATGGTTTTGGATGTGTGAGCATGTTTCCACACAGTAAAAATTTTCACTTACCCCATTTTTCCTGTCCCGTCCAGTTCTTTGGGTCGTACACCAACAACATGCTGTTCGAGACGGATGAGAGGTATCGCCACCTTGGCTTCCAGATCGAGGACCTGGGCTGCTGTAAAGTGATCCGCCATTCGTTGTGGGGGACGCACGTGTTTGTGGGGACAGTTTTTACCAACGCACCACCCAACAGCCTTATCATGAAGAAGTTGCAGGGAAACTAAACGTGAACACTTGGGGAGACTTTGGTTGCACTTCAGACCTGTGGAATAGCCCTTAATCAATGACTGTGTTTACAGTGTATTGTTGTTAATGTATGTATAGACATCCTCGCATCAACATTCGATCGTAATATTTACTGTGCAGTGTTGAGGAGAGATGGCCACGCCCTGGGTGTTGGAGGGGAGAATCTGATTGCGCGAACCTATCTCAAGATTTAAATTTGGAAATCTACCGTTGGTTTATTTATTTACAGCATTGCTGTCTGTATGCTTGGAAAGTGTTGCTTTCGCGGTGTACCAGTTGAAAGACTTTATTAGAATGTGAATGAATTTTATGTTGTCAAATCAATGTGAATAAATTTAATTTGCCCTTTTAATTTTCAATTTGTAACAACCATTGTGCTAACCCTCAACTGGGGTGACACACAACAAAGCATTTGATGTCTGGGAGAAGTGATGACTTGCTTATCAAGAGTCCTTTCGAAGTACACTACCCATGTTGCCTTCACAGAATCTACCAAGACAAGAGTAAAGTCTGGTTTCAGTTAAAGGTAGAATCTCTAATGTCCTCAAACAGTGACCTCTAGACAAAAGATGACAACATGGTACTGCACTTTGTTTACAGTTTTTATTTTTGTCTGATGTGTGGATTGGATTTCAGTGGGTATATGGGAGTGGTTGCTACTGCTGGCCATGCCTCAAGCTCTGCCAAGGTCTTGATTAATTTGCAGTATAATAAATTACTAAACTCCAACCCACATGTCAGACCAAAACAAAAAAAAAAACTAAACAAGGCGCAATACCAAGTGGGGCTCTTTTGCCTAGAGGTTGCTGTTTGACGACATTACAGATTATACCTTTAACTGAATATTCTACTTAAGTAGACCACCACTTATGTCTAAAGTATAGATTGGCGCTTGTGTCAAACTATGGGATATACAGTATGCTTTGGAAAGATTACCTCTGCTGGCAGCTTTTACCGGAGATTCACGTTAACTGCAATAAATTACATTACCATGTCATTGTGTTGGTCATTTCCTGTGTTTGTGAAAAGACTGAGGGAGGACGGTCCATGACGGAATGCATCGTGGATTTGGTCGATTGATATTAATTTTTTGTGTGCTTAATTTGCAGAAACGATGTGATGCATAAAGAAGTACTATGACTGAGAATACCAAGGTTACGGTTTGCATTCGTGCATTTCCTCTCAAACTACAAGTCACATCCTTTAGTTTTTCATTTCTGACACTAACTTTCAGACACGTGTATGAGCTTGATTAGCTAAAGAGGGCACATTCAGTTTAGGGTTTTGTGCTAAAGACAGCTACGTCCCAGGGGTACTATTAGCATTCATTAGCTAACACTGCTCTGGCTAGTGCACAGCAGATGGGGTCTAATCTGTCTCCTCTAGACTGACGCCTGAATTACTTGCCGCATAATGTAAGGTTGCCTTGTCACACCATCCTAAATTAATTGTTGCCATTCATTGTCTAACGTGCCCCTTTAAAAATAATGTGAATGCATGCTCCCATGTCACTGTGAACCAGATTTGTGGGGGTGAAACACACATGAATGTTGAAATCCTAGCCCAGCTATATACAAAATATGCATAATATGCCCCAGCTATAAGCAGTATACGGTAGATTGTTTAAAAGGAAATAACATTTACCAAATTAGTCAATTTAAAGTGAGGACACATAACCTACCCTTAACTAGTGTATGCTGTATCAAGCTAGCTTAATTAAACTTACATAAGACTTCCTGAAGAGAAATTTTGCCTTCAAAATAAAAGTGCTGAAATTGACACAAATGCATTAAGATTTTGATCAAGTCTCTGGCAGCACAGCAAAATAAACACTTTAGGGAACCTCTACATTAATTCTAGAGTGTAGAAAAACCCATAGAAAATATGTTCAATTCAATTCAACACAATTGTATTATTTCACAAAGTCAATTTGATTTTGGCCATAAGTAAAAACAGACAGGAAACGGACACATGCACAGACAGACAATTAAAGTGAGGTGAAAAATGATTCTCAATTATTATAGTGACTGTTAATTTTTTAATGTAAAATAAGGCCTAAAGCCCGTAGGCAACATGTTTAACGGTAGACCTGATAAATATGATTACAGTTCGTCATTTAGCTGACGGTTTTATCCAAAGCGACTTAGAATTGTGTACAACAAGGCCAGCAAGGGTTACACTTCCGGCAGTCAACAATAAGTGGTGTTATTCATCTTACAGTGCCAAGCTCAAGTGCTTCACTTGGAGTGCATAGCAGGCACAGGCAATTAAAGAAAAGATTGTCAAAAAAGGTTGACCTAGGGTTAACATCTTACCGGCTACTTCTCCTTATTTTAAGTATTTACTGTAGCGGTACAGAAAAGACAAACCAAATCTCATCTGGCAGAGTCTGCTGGTTAGGTCAATCAATAATTTGTTAATGATTCAAATTTCTCAACAACACCTCCCTTCAGGAGGGTATCAAATTGAAAGATCTGCAGAACATACTATGAAGCTCATGGTACAGCTACCAGGCTAACTAGAGGATTACCTCAGTCCCGTCAACTTGGTTAGAGCTGTAAGATAGCACTTTAAAGGGACAGTTCAGATTTTTTTTTTGACATAACGTGGTATGAAATACTGTACAGTTGTGTAATTGATGCATAGCCATTAGGTGACTAACCGAGACCCTTGGTCGAAGTTCTGGCCGTGTTCCGAGTGAGCTGGGCAGCTTCACACAGGCAGCACATGGAGTTCAGGAGCAGAAAAGTTGTAATCCACACCACAACATGCAAACAAATGTTTTAATCATCCACAACAGAATACAACAGTCCTCATGTATTTCTGATGATTGATTTTTCTCCCAGACCAACTCGATATTTTGGAACAAGCCAGATAGATACTGTAGCCCCAGTGCGTAGTAATACACTGGCCTCTTCAAGAAACAAAATGGTTCCAAGACATCCCAGTTTACATCTCTGATTGGAGGGTTCTCTCCAAAGAAATCTCTGATTTCGAGCTTTAGGACAGAGTGATGTGTGTGTTCACAAATATTGACTGAACTGTCTTGGGGCAGAGGAAGAACATCACGTGAATTCTTAAAATGGGTGGCATTCCCCTTTAATGCTGCGTTCCATTCAAAGTCGGAGGTCAGAATTACGACCTCAGTGCGTTCCAATGTCCAGCTCAGAGATACCTCTGGAGAAACCATAGATATGTCGTTTATCTATGGGAGAGCTACAGACCCCAGCAAGAGGCCGGTTGTGTGGCTGGTTTCTGCACCGATACCACTTTTTCACTGCCGATACCAATTCCGAGCGCTTAACTTCAAGTATTTTCAAGTACTGATCCAATCCGTTAATTGTGCTGAACAGTAGACTTGTCTTAGACCATCAGTCTGGGATCACTGGACAAAAATGATTGAGATGTAAACAATTTAAGGTTAAAGTTAAAGTTAAAAATGCAGAAATTCAAGTGGCTTTACTTTGTATTTTAGTGTTGGGGAAATTCTCCCGATACTGATTACCTGTCTGAAGCTGCCCGGTTCGCTCGGAACACAGCTAGAACTTGGGACCACGTGGCTCCATAAGTCAGCTAATGGCTATACGTCGATTACACTACAGACAAGTATTTATCTACTTATCTAAAGAAAAACAAAAAAAACTATCCCTTAAAAGTGGAGTTTAGATAGTACCCTCAGGGAGGATTCAAAAGCATCCCGTCTCAGCTGTGTTTATTCAGCAACCATAGTGAGATGTGCACGATTGCTCGACCATGCAAAAGAGGGCCCACAGACCTCCACAATCTACACAAGGCCATACAGCTCCCACCCGTGGGTTTGTCTCCCCTCATTCATCACAGCAGGTTGCCCTTTTATTGTTGGGGCAGACGAGATGGAAACCACAAGACAGGAAAAAGTAGACTTCTCACACAACAAGGTCATATGCTGCATTCATGTGCGTGTCGGGTAGACTTTTTTCCCCCCGTGTTGCTGTCTTGGATATCTGACTTCTGCACGTTCATATACTTTTTGGCTGGAAATAAAACAAACGGGAGGTCATGAAACATCTGATTTGGCCCTGGCTGCTTATTTTGGCTATTTTATTTAATGTACAGTATATCTTTTATTTTTTGGTAGGCTGCGATTTCAGGACAGTTACCAAATAATGTGATTGTGAATTCAACATTTGGTAGACAGGTCACAAACAGCATCATTTTAATAGTTTCTTTCTGTCAGCTGACAAAGTGTTGCTGGATTGGTGTTGTGTTTAGTTGAGACCAACTAACGCATTACGACAAATGTCACATCAGTTGGCCTGATGGTGGTGTTATAATCAAAGGTCAAATTGTCAAACTCTGAAAAGCCATAGCCCATACACCGTGTGTCTGATTGACACAATATTTTGAACACATATTCAGCTGTCCTTGGTCTACAACTTTGCCAATAGGACCACCCATGTCTGCCTCACTGGATTTTCCACCATTGCTTTTTTCAAAAATACCTTTTCCCCCTTTGACTCTTATGTCGTCAACTTGATTTTCATGAAACCTTCTGTGTGGCATCTAGGGAGAAACGCCTTTCACTGTGTGATTCTGAAAGTTGCTAAGCCTTATGACCGCCACATCCAATCCAATTTTGGAAAAAACATGTTGTAAATAGGGTGCTATGTGTTACTCATGAAAGTGATTTGCACCAAACTTCACACCCATATTTCCTCCATGATGGGAAAGAGGTGTGCAAAGTTTTGTGTAATTTGGCCACATGCTGGCACTATTCAGAAAAAATCACATGATGGAGACATGAAATTTGCCATAATGACAGATATCGGTGTGCCAATGCTTCACACCGAATTTGTTATGAGTTGGCCTAATGACGGCACTACAATCAAAGCTAAAAACGTATCACATATCCAGCTGTCCTTAGTCTAGAACACAAGTCTTTGCCACTACATAATTGCATAAAGATAATGCATAGCTACAGTGCTCAGGCTAAAGCACACAGGCCTATCCAGGCAGCAAGAACCAGTAGAAATGAGGGGTTTCTTGCAGCCAAATAGGTTGCAGCCTATCACGACTTTCGTGCTTGTTTTACTTACTGTACAGAGCAACAACATTTTAACCAATCAGCAGTTGGGTATGATGATTATGTCACAACTCAGATAATTTGCATACCATCAAGATCCCAGATTTATCTGACTTGGACACCCGACCCGGCATTCAAGTGGTACTTCCTCGTATATCCGATAATTCCGACACTAGCCTACATGGATGAGCAATAGACTTTTCTGGAATTCTGGGAGGTACTTTTAGGGCTGGGCAATATTTCAATATACATAAAATCTTGTCTAACTGCTGTCTAAATCAATGCAAAAAAGCAGATAGGGATTTGTCAGATCTCTAACAAAATGATTTCTGAAATGTTTGAGAATGTCAGGTGAAAATTACAGTTTCAATTGATGGTATTACACTTCCTATTACCATGCAGGACCAACATGATAGACATCGATTGAATTATTATTATCTTACCTAGTATCTGACATGTGATTTTCCATACCTAAGCAGATATCGTGAAATATATCGATATTGAAAAAATGGCTTCCAAATATTGTGATATCCATTTTTTCCCCCTATGGAAGTATCATCAACGCATAGCCTGATGATCATTTGTTTAATGTATATTCTAAGTGCTTCAAACTTTAGCTCGTTTTCCACAATTGTGGTTTCATAAGTGTTTGCTGCCAAGAGGAAGGCTTAGGGGGTTATGTTTATTTTATATTACTCCCATGGACATAACTGGAAACAGTTGTTAATTTTAGCTACAGATTGCAGAATGTTTGTTGACAAGGAAAGAGTCAGCGAAAGTCCATATAGTCAACCCCCTTTTCGACCTTCCCTCAACTTGCAGAAAAAAAAATCACAACACACGAGAAATACATATCTGACCCCTCTGTGAGTCCTACGGACCCTTAACAGGAACAGTAACATGTTGAAACTAAAAGAGGGTCAGAGAACAGTCATGTTGCCTGCCGAACTCCAAATCACTTCTAGAAATCTGCAGCCAGGACGATCGCGTGTGCAAGATATGGGCCCGGAACAAGGGAGCTTTATTACCAGGCTTCCCAGACCAGACATCGTGACAGGGGGGCAGCAATCAAGCGAGGTGTGCGTGTGATGGTGACAAGCTGGAGGCCAGACAACAGCCTGTGATCACTGAGGGACTGTCTGGGATCTGTTGGTGTGTTGGGGGAGATCACTTCGACCCCCTTACATGACTGGTATCTGAGGTCACGCCACGGTGACCACTGATTGACACGACCCCTGATTGGCTCTAATTGGCCATGAATTTTTTTTGTTTTCTGTCATATCTGCACAGTCACTCAAACACAATTAAGATAAGTTAAACTATTTTATCCTTTATTCATCCCTGTGAGGAAATTCTTCTCCTGCATTTGACCAATCCTAACTGCTTAGGAACAGTGGGCAGCCACAGAGAGGCGCCTGGGGATCAGTTCCAGTTCTAATGCCTGTACCGCTGTCAAGGGCAATGGAAGGAGTATACCAAGCATGCATGTCTTTTGGTGTGGGAGGAAACCCACGCGAGCATGGGGAGAACACGCAAACTCCACACACAAAGGCCCCTCCCCCCATCAGGTTTGAACCCTGGATCTTCTTGCTGTGAGGCAACAGTGCTAACCACTGCTCCACCCTGGTGCCTGATTGCAGACTCTTATGTAGAAGACATACAATGGATCAGTCCTGAATAATTCTGAAACCAACAGATGGACAAAGCAACTCACTGTTAAAAATCCAACGGTTTGAGATCAGCGAATCCTGTTACATACAAGCCACCAAGAGGCCCACACTGTAAAATATATCTCCAACAGGTGGCATAACTATGTCAGCTTAGAGCCTCACACAAGTGTGATTTGGATGGAAATGTTTTGGGGGGGGTTTTTGTGGTGTCATGCACATACGGTGCTCACTGTCCAGCCCAATGAGAACTAGATCTTTAGTTCTTTAAAGAGAACTAGTAATTTTGTAATTATTTATCTTTTGATGTAGTGGATAGGGAAAACATTTTTTGATACTGATAGATAATATATTACATATAAATATTAATATTACATATAAATATTAATATGATATTGTAAGGAAGGGGCAGGACCAGATAAGCTTTGCTTCTTTCTGTCCCTTCTCGAACAAAACCATTTTTCTTGAGTTATGTTGATTATATGTTGATTATTGCTTCCATGTCTAGGAAGACATATTTTATTTTTTATATTTTATTTTATTTTATTTTATTTTATTTTGTCAAATTTGTCTATTTTTTGGTTGAAAATGTTCGAGATAAATAAAGATCAAATCAAATC
>OMKL01154007.1:10706-32689 GCA_900302295.1 Parasudis fraserbrunneri | reverse complement strand
CGAGCTCTACCGTTTGTGGACAGTGTTTGTTGAAGAAGAGTCCTCGGAGGAGAACTTTGGGGTCAGGAGAAGGAGGTGCTTCAGACCCACTTGTCATCCAGATGCGCATCATCATGGTTCCTGTCAGTGCCAGTGTTGTTGTGTTGTTCGTCACACTGATCGCCTGTCACCTTTGAAGTTGACTGAAATGAGTCAAAAATAGACGTCACTTAAAAACAAAGGTTTCCGGGTTCACAAAGTTATTCCGTGACTAGGAATAGGCCCGGCTGTTTTATATGTGATCATGGTCAATTTACCCAAACTGATTCAATCAGTGGTTCATATGGCAATGTTATGAATTCAATGAGGTTGCGAGTTGCTTGCATTCCCCTCATTCTGAATGGACTCGGTTACTTTCCATGTATACACTGAGGCTTCACTCCTGTGGTATGTTAAGCTAGGCCACGTTGACCCTTTTTTTTCCCATTTATCTCGAAAAACTCAAAGCCACCTGAAGCTGCGGGTGTAATTATGTCGCTTAGTTTTTGTTGTGGCCTTATTTATTGATGCACACATCCCTAGTATCAATATACTCAGTTGACCTGAGTAAGACACATTCGGAGAAGCACTGTTATAGGCTGGTGAACCTATAGCCCAAAATACATGGTTGATCTATCCGTATTGTATCACTCATCTTGTACAGTAGCTAAATCTGTCCCCAGACATGTTTTTACCACCATAGCCGAGACATGATGTCACGGTACCTGTATGTTTTGTATTGAAATTGAAATTGTAATGTTACACCAAGGAGGGAACAGACTGAATGATCTGGTGCAAGTAGGACCTCAGAGCTAATAACAGGAACTTATTGTGGTCCTTAACAGGAACTAGTCCTAAACCCAGCCCTGTGGTTAGTTATTAAGACTTTAAGCTAACTTATGCTGAAACATGTTAGTGGACACAACTTTACATGACTCATCTGATGAGTTTGAATCCGTTACAATTTGACTGTGGTGATTTGACTGTGTGGGTTGCCTGGTTCTTTCTATATTTTGTTCCTGGGTTGTTTGCTTCTCAGAGTTCTATAGCTAAGCTAAAAGGAGTTGGTAGGGAATGGAAAAAAAGAAGCTATCATTTTTTACACACCGCCCACCCTGCTTTGAAATGAATGCTCTGTTCAGTTTAAATAACCCCCCTCCCCCTTTTTGAATGCCGTGTGTGTGTCTGTGTGGGTTAAAAATGGACCAAAGAAGACTGTCCTTAGACTTCATATAGTCTTTTTGTTAATAGCCATCACCTCACCTTACAGTTTCCAAATAACATACAGTATTATTCACTAGAGCTGAAAGATTGGGCAGTTTCCATAGATTCCTGGACACTGCTGAGATGCCTCCTTGGACTTCCGGCTGGAGTGTGTTTTTCTATGTGAATACAACAACCTACAGCAAACAACTGAAGGCTGTAGTAACTGCCGTTTACCGTTACATGGCCGCACTGGGCTCTTCTGTAGAAACATCGAATATTCTGAGAAATGACTCGACTAGATGAAACTTGTCATGCTGATAACGTGTACCTGTAGGCTACGTGACGGTTATGTAGCTGCGCTGGAATTGAATCAAGCAAGCGCTACAGAGGGCGTGATCAGTTCAAGCAGTTAATATGCTCCAGTCGACAGTTGTTGTCCAAGTGTGTTGTTGAACCGGTCCAGGAATTTGTTTGAAAAACTAAACATGGGCCTAACGCTGTTATCAGTAAACGGCTCTTCATTTTAAGACTGTTACTACTGTTTCGTCTGCCTAAATTAACAGTACCAACTGATGGTGAACCAGTGTTCTCTGCTGCTTCTACAGGATCAGAGAGGTACTTCAAGTGCCAACATTCACTGTAGATATAAGTAGTTAAGCAATTTCTCCGTTAGAAAGACTAGGTTCCTTCTGTTGTCCTTAAACCCCCTCCCACCTCCTGATGTTTGCTTGCTCTGTCTCTGTAGGGGGAAGCGAGAGCTGACTCAAGCAGGGCTGTGTAGGGTTTTTTTTTTTATACTATCACTGACTGCACTTCCTCAAACGGTGCTGAGATAATCTGTAGCTGTGGCATCAATGTAGAAAAGATGAAATATGATTTGTCAGTACTGCTCTTGAAGTCCAGTCCTCAGTGGATTGTAAACAAAAAACAAACTTGAGCATCAACTGACGCATATGTCTGGCCTAGAGATACCAATAACAGTATACTTAGAGGTACAGTTTTCCCCTTAATGAGGGGATTCAGAGTACCTTCTGTTTTTTATTGCTTAAAAATGGACGTACTCAGAAAAAGCAAATCAACCACCTGTTTTTGAATGGCATCAATATGATGAACAATCTGTATCTGCCAAAACTCCCACCATCGCCTGTTCCCTAGCCCTCTCATGGGACAGCAAGCCCCTAGTTGGAGTTACTGGAAAACAAGTAGTTTTGTAAACAGGAAGTCATACAAAAGAGTCACATCGCTGGGTTTTGTTTAGATTTGAATATGTGCTGTACCCGATGTACAGCAGGGTGATCCGGCAGGATAGATATGCTTCCAAACTCCTGTACTGCCTTGTCTTTGATACTAGGCCTCGTATTCTGCCTTTGTTGTAAACAATAATGTTGCCCCAAAGGTTTTGCACATATGAAGCTCTTGAGGGGAATGAAAATGTGGGTTTGTCTGTTTGCCTTAAATGTTGTGGTAAACTATCTTGTAGATGACAGTTTCATCCTTTTTTTATATTTTATTTTCAGTGCTCTTGTTAAAACCTATTATTGCTGTAAATGATTTGATATTCTGATAATTGCCTTTTTGCAGAATTAGCCAAGTTTAGTGCCCATGTCATTATCAGTATGAAATGGCAGTTGATAAATAATGTATAAAATAAGTACAGTTGTTGCATAGTTATGTCTTCAACAGGAATTAGGCCTGTGTTTCAAATGCTTCATTAAAAAGAGGGTATCTTCTTTCCATCCGTCTCCTGTAGATTCCCTTTTGACCACTGTGGCAGCCCCGGGGGAAATTGAGGCAGGTTTTATAATGGAATACAACAACACCACAGACGAGGGTCAGTGTTTGAACACAAAATAGTTTTATTTATAATAGGTAGGATGGGGGTGGATAAAACATGGTTCTTCTCCGGTCGGAGGGATTATTTCCCAACAGGGCTAGACCTTATGCTCTAGAGAGGGCAGTGATTCTCTGGTGTCTGGAAGACATAAGAGGGAGAGAATGGGCATGGGTGAGTGGGGGGTGTGAGCCAGCCAACGGTGGAGTCTTTGGGTAGGGGTTATCACACCCTCCTGGGTGGGTGAGCTCACACACTGAGGGGAAAAAACTGTCATAAGTTGCCCTGTTTGAGTATTCAGTCTTGCACAAGCAGTCTTTGTCCTTTTAACTTTATCCATATATCCAAAGGTTTTCATTAGCTCCTGGTTGTAGGTAAATAATCCTATTCCATTCATCAAACATTTCCAATCCAGCAAAATGGGCTTCAATTAGTCACATTTACAAACAAGCAATCCTTCAACATTTCAAGGTTTCCAACATGAACAAACTCGGCCTCTGGCCGCTTACCGCTCTTGGTTTGGAGAGGAAGGTCTGCTCCCTTCGAGTGTCTGAGGTCCTCTCCCTCTGCTCTGGCTGTCAGGCCTGAAATATAGCACTATTGGCATTGATTAGTGAATTGGCCCCAGGTGTGTCCATGCCCACAGAATAATGGGGTTGCAGAGAGTGAGCAGGGAAGTAGCAGTGGTTAATTGCCTCTCCTAGCTGGAAGGGCCGTGTCCGCTCACTTTCTCCACCCTGTTGTGTGGTCTGAGCCCAGGGGTTGCCACACCACACACACACACACACACACACACACACACACAAAAAAAAACTCTCTCTTTATGTCACTTAATACTGGCAGTTACAATATGTTCTGCCAGTGTCTGGCTACCTAAGGTTGTAGTACACAAATGTTCAGTTGCCTTCATGAACATCTTTGTCTGACTCTTATCTTCATCTGTAATCTTATAATATTTCTGTTCAGGCATGTGGGTCTTTCTTTCTGTTAATGTCACATGTCCTCTTGTCTGGGTACAGGTGATGTATGTTGGTATTGTTCCTTTCAGGGATCTGTTTTGGGTTTTTGGCCCGAGTTAAACAACTGGCTGGCCTCCAGTGGAAAGCAGCATCCATGTCATGCCAGAGTTATTAGACTATATATAGCTATAGACTGTACATTGGAGTGACTGAAAAACAAAGAGGAGGGGGGCGGGGGTGGGGGGCTGTGCAATTTAGAATATAGGCTATTCTATAACATTACAGTGTTATAGTACTACAGCATTGGCATTAACAGAGTTAACCTGGAACACGTGTGTCCCAGGTTATGAGGGCTCCCCCCAAGGCAGGAGCCCAGCCTGCTTTCCTCTCAAAATAGTAGGAGGGGAACACGAGAGTGGTCCGTCTGGAACTGGAAAAACACCCGTTGTCATCATGCCGGGCTGCAGTGATTGCAACATCAATCGTGCGTGTGGTTGCTGCCTCTCAGCTGTGAGCCCCCCTCAGTTCTTCTCCCAGACTAGACTCAAAACAGATCAGAGGAACGGCAGCGGTCTGAGGAAGACTCTTCATCCTGAGAGGGGAAGAAAAATATTGACCTAATCTCTGTCTCTCGCACTGAAAATTGATGGTAAGCTCAGTTTCTTTTGCTTTCTTCACATCTTTGTTATTTCATGTTTTATTTTGTATATTTTCTTTATTTTATTTGTACTTGTGGAGTGTCTTTTGACCATGGCTTGTGGTACTTTAAATAGACCACGGAACAGGATAGTTAGACAGCGACCACACAATTTAGTCTGGATTTCCACACCTTTTTGGATTAGGTCTATTGTTTACCTGTTTTGTCAGATTGTTTTGATTTTTCACTAGAGAGAATATGAGACAGTTATCCCCGCAGAGCATATACTGTACTGTGACTCATACTGTATGTGCATGTATGTCAGTATGTCAGAGCATGACATGAGGAGGATGTTCAGGTGCTGTTCTTCAGTCTTCAGGCTGTTCAATAATACCTTAAAGGGAAGATCCACCCTAAAACAGAATGTACATTGTGTTATTCCAGTTATTTGGGTCAGGTCACTATCTATTCATAGTATTCAGTCGCAGACGTTTTGCTCGCAAACAACAGGTGATTGTAATGAAATAGCAGGTGATTATCATTAAATGACAACTGTGGCTAATGAGATGTGGCCTTGCGCCATATGATATGGCAAAACACGCCATGAGAATACTGTGAATAAACATGGACAAATGTCTCCCTAACCTGGAAATCAGAGCGTCAAGACTTGAATTTGTGATGTCATCAAGAGACAGTTTTTGGAGTTGGTCATTTCCACTGACATTGAATTAGTCACACTTTGTGGGCTTAAAGAATTATTGTTTGAGCTATTTACATCCAAATATTTTTTTTACATAATAGGGCTTACAGCTCTGGATCAGAAAATTTACCCATATTTCAGTAAAATCACCTTGGGTACTGTCATAGTGTTTTAAGAGATGTTCCGATATCTATGGAGCAGCTCCAGGATTTGTCTCTTGATGACATCATCACTAGAGTCTTGTCTTGACTTGTGCATATTCACAAATTGAAATGGAGCTGTACAATATCATAAAATTAACATAGCCTAAGTGAATTCTACTTTAGGGTGGATTTTCACTTTAAAGCATTAGTTTATATAATAATAAAAAAAAATATGTTGGCAAAAATTGCACCTTCTGTCTTTCTAGTGAAAAGGTTGAATAATCCCTTTACTCATCCTAATTTTGTCCTCAACAGCACCGTTGGCGATATGGGGGAAATGAGACAGAAGTTGACAGTCATGTCCAAGACTTTATGTCCCAGTTCACGGGCCTCATCTGATGAGGACCTAAAGGCGCCAAATGGAGGTAAAGGAGAGATGATGCAGATGAAAAGAGAGATCTCCCTGGTTAATGGGATCTGCCTCATCGTGGGCAACATGATTGGCTCAGGGATCTTCGTCTCACCGAAGGGCGTCTTGATGCACAGCGCCTCATACGGGCTATCGCTGGTCATCTGGGCACTCGGAGGCATCTTCTCCGTGTTCGGGGCCCTGTGCTATGCGGAGCTGGGAACAACCATTGGCAAGTCCGGGGCCAGCTACGCCTACATCTTGGAGTCGTTCGGAGGGTTCCTGGCCTTCATTCGGCTGTGGACATCCATTCTGCTGATCGAGCCGGCCAGCCAGGCTGTCATCTCGCTGACCTTTGCCAACTACCTGGTGGAGGCCTTCTACCCCACCTGTCAGCCTCCGTATGATGCCGTCCGCCTCATCGCTGCTGCCTGCCTATGTAAGGAAGGCTCCTTTGTTTGAATCACTCGTGGGTCACCACAGAGGGTTGTTGCAGAGGAGGTAAAAAGCACAATTGCAGAGGGGACAAAAGGATAGCCTTGGGTACCTTTTAGGAAGAAGTCAACCATGTCAGATTTAAAGGGATAGTTCCGATTTTTCGAACCCTAGCCCTATTTATTCCTTACCAATGATGATGTTGATCAGTAGAATCATTTCTCAGCACAATCCATGCTGTTCCTCATACAAGCTCCAGCTAGTTAGCCTCAAACCAATACAAGGTCAATGGGGTTGAGCTCCTGTGTGTACAAGCTGATTGAGGCTAACTGAAATTACTCCACAATGCACACAAAGTAGATTTCAGTGAGCCGCCGTCAGCTTGTACAGACAGGAGCTTGGCCCCATTGATTTTGCATTGGTTTGTGGTTAACTATCTGGAGCTAGTGTGAGGAGCAGCATGGATTGTGTCAGAGATCCTCATTGACAGATGTGTCGCTGGCATCAGCTATAATTAGACTAAATGTCCTGAAGAAGTTTTTAGCGTTGATTTGTGTTGGGAGGACCCTAGTCACGAGGCAGTAGTACACAGCAAGTCGGTATGTAGGTTAAAGAGCAGCAAAGCCATGAGTAAGCCAAATCCAGAGTAGGGCTGCAACAACTATTTTAATAATCGATTAATATGTCGATTATTACTTTGATTAATCGGAAAAAAAGAAAAAATACACATTTTGTTTCCAGCATCTTATTCAAAAAACTAAATGTGTTATTCCTCGTCTTGTACAATGCTCTTTCAAACAACTTGCAAATTTATGGTTGTAAAACAAAAAGCAAATGTAAATGTATGCTATACATCAAGAGTGTAAAGAATATAGGTTTTTATAAAGTGCACATAGCAGTTCTTTTTACATTTGTTCTCACAACAAAAACCTGTTTAAGTCTTCAGTTTGAAAGGAGCTGAACGCTTTAAATAATAATAAAGAAAAACATAAAACACAAACAAAGTGTTAACAGGCTTTGCTATACATTGAATGGCTTCAGCAACAGGCCATGGACGTGCATCATAACAGTAATAATAATAGTTGCCAACTATTTCTATAATCAATTAGTTGTTTTGTCGATTAGTTGTTGCAGCCCTAATCCAGAGGTAATCATTTCAAAAGTATCAAAAGTATCTGTAATCTGATTACTGTGTTGTTGTCTACAATAACTAATGGATTACAGTTACCATTTTTTGTAATAGACTACTGTAATCACATTGAGACACACAAGCCAACAAACATGACATCAGTTCAGCACACTGTCCCTCCTCATGTTACACTGGCCTAAACTGCTGAGGAGGGAAATCATCAAGGGTTTTTCTTCCTCCTAATTTTTTTTAAAATATATATCCGTAATCATGTTGAGATTTCCATCTCTTTTTCAAGTCCTGGGGCATTTTTCAGCAACGCCCTGCTTCACATTCACACAGTTACATACATTCACATCTGGGAGCTACCAAAGTCTGACACTGTTGGCCACTGAGCAACTCTATTGGAGCAGTTTGGGGTTTAGTACCTTGCTCAAGTACTTCAGAGGTTGGTATTGTGGGACATAGAGATATTCATTCACTTCCCCGCCCCGATTTTTCCTGCCGGTCCGGGGGATCAAACCGGCAACCTTCCGCTCATATGCCCGCTTCTCTAAACTTTGGGCCACTGCTTCCCCCAAATCTATCATCACAGCCTTTCTCACTCTGCTTCACACAGCACAAATTGTTTTCCAACCGTGTGTCCTGTCTAAAGGTAGATGTGGTTGACAAAATCAGGCCTTCTTTTCTCAGAAAACAAGGTGTCCGTCTGCAGTCTTGAGGTGATGGTTTCTATTAAAGGAACACGCCAACATTTTGGGAAATATGCTTTTTGCCATTTCCCCCAGAGTCAGACACGATGACTGATCAGTTTCATCTCTGTGTGTCCAGTAGCGTCAGAGAGAGGTCCAGGTACATGCTAGCCTAGCTTAGCACAAGGACTGGAAGCAGTAGGGAGCAGCTAGCCTAGATCTGTCAAAAATGAAGAAATACAACTTCCAACAATTCCAAAACTGATGCACAGAGATGAAATTTATATCAATCTTCTCGTCTTACTCTGGGGAAGATGGCACATATGTGTATTTCCCAAAATGGTGGAGTGTTCCTTTAACTTAAAGAAAAAAAAAAAAAAAAAAAAATGTGTTTCATATTTTTGTTTTTTGCCAAGGTCAGACTGAAAAGTGGGAGACCATGGAATAAGAAAAGAGCAAGCGTCCATCCCAACAGGGACCCCTCCCCCTTGTCTTATCTTTTGGTTAAGATAAGTTCCTATTCTTATAACTTGATAAGTTATCAGTCATATGAATGCCAGGCAATGCCTCTCACTCGCTCAGTAGTGGAATGACTGGCCATAACAAGTATTGAAAAGGATGTATGGTACAAGGGTAAAGGCAGTTGCATTTTCTTTTTGAAATTTCTCTAAATTACATGACATTATATCTTTTAAATTGTAGAGGCTGGATTTATTTGTCTTAATAGAAAGAAGGGACTCAGGACAGCAGCTTGATCCCTGGAAAGGTCTGTGAACGCTGTCTGTGAAGGTTCAGTCTGAGTGTAATCAAATGTGCACAAATGTGCAGAATATCTGACCAATCAAATGACATATTTTTTAATAAACTCTGGTAACCACTTATTTCCACATGTTGTTAGCTTACATACCGTGACCTGTGGTCAAAGTTCTGGCTGTGTTCCGAGTAAGCCGGGCAGCAAAGACATTGCGTCCAGAAGAATCAAGCTAGAACATTGCTAGAACAGGTCTTGGTAAGTCAGCTAATGGCTATGCATCGATTACCCTATTGGCAAGTATTTCACACCACTACATGTGAAAAATCGAAATAAAAAAAGAAATAAAAAAGAAATGTTTATATTGTACTTTGGGATCTTAACTAGCTTATATTGTACATTATATTAACATTGAAGATTTGCCTCAAAATGGTTGTACTTCAAATTCTGGTATTTCTTTTGTCTCCTACTAAGAATTGAGAGACTATCATATCACTGCATACCACCTAATTTGAATGTAGGGATTTTTCTGCATTTGAAATTTGATGAATGTGATTTTAAGTAATGGCTGCACAACTATGACAATGACCAATAAATAAAGGAGCTACTTTACAGAGCCTTTCCATGTAGGCTAATGTAGGTCACTTTATATAATTGTATTGTGAGTTTACTGGACTTTAGCCTATTTTTTATTGTCAAATAAGGGTACATAGAATGCTAATGTGCTCAGAGATGTTTTAATACAATGCAGTATTCACCTGGTAAAACCTATAAAATAAAACAGCTTGTGTTTTTGAGCCAATAGTCTCCAGGGAAAGAATTGGCAGAGGCAGAGGGGGATTTCAAAATCTGGCGAGGTGCACTAGTCATAGTTACGCACATCAGGCACAGAAGGTGGGAAGAGCGTAATTAACTGTGTCCCTCAGACAGCCAGGTTTTGATGAGCTAACTTCGTTGGGGTCATCTGGAAGCCATTTCTACATGTACTTTTTCCCCCTTCATCTCATTTTAATCTCTTAGTAGAATCTCCACCCCCTGCTCCCTTGGGAAACAGGGGTTCAGTGACCAAGCTCCACGCACGCTAGGCCGACAGGCACGCAAGCTCATCCCGGCTCCATTCCCCTAGCATGCGAAACCTCAATGGGATAAGAAAACAAATATTGGTACACTGTATAATACATGGCTCCTCGCTGCCATCTAAAGTGAGCAGCCTGATGAGTGAGCATGTCCTGTCTACATGGAGTGAAGCATCACATTAAGTTAAATTAAATCAACTTTATTAAATTAAATATTTGATTTACATGTACACTGAAGACGTGAATACCATGTATGATGTAATTTCTCTAATTTCAGCTGATTCTAGGCTAGAATTCTCACCAAAAGATGCCTTCCGTGACAGTGTTGCATCCGAGGTGGCCAACCCTATCATTTCCTCAGGAAACAGTTTGTTTGATTTAATTGCTTTCTGCCCCTGCTTTGATTTTCTCCCATTTAACCTCAGGTCTAGTTCAACAGGTTGAAACTACAGACTGACAGCAGTAACACAGTACACAAAAATAGGATCTCCTGTAATTCGATTGCAGTTGAAGTTAAATCCAGGTAATTTTGCTCTCAGCAATGCTGTGCACAAAGCACGGGATGGCTAATCAGGACTCAGACATAACAAGCTGAGCAAGATAATAATAACAATAAGCTAACTGAACTCAGATGAGGGAAGATAAATATTTGTCTTTTTAGGGGCCTATTAGCAGCAAGAAGGCATTCTCTTAAAGTCTGCACTCTCTTTTGTAGGCTTTTAAATACCGTTTCACCTACATTAACCTGTGTGCAACAGTAGGCCTAACCGTGAGTCATGTTAGCCTAGACTCTAGCCCTGTATACAATAGGGCGCCCTGGATGCTCAATTGTTTTTGCCATTAACCCCTTTCTTACCCCTTTCTCTTTAGCTAAACTTTAGTGATGGGCTTACAGCCTACTTTTGTTACTCGCTCAAGAATAGACTGTTTTAGAATCCTCACAAGTTGCTCTCCACGGTCCAAAATACAAATGAAAAGGCCAATTTTGAGCAATTTATCCAACGTCTCCATTTCAAACTTTCCTCCAAGTCTGTGCAACCTGTAAGAGCATGAGAATGAAAATGTGTTTCCATGGTTTTAACATGAATGAAGAAAGTATGTGCATGCTCTTACAAATCGCACAAATTTGAAATGGAGACATTGGACAAATTGCTCAAAATTGGCCTTTTCATTTGTATTTTGGACCATGGAGAGTAACTTGTGAGGATTCTAAAACAGTCTACAAAAGTATATTCAAGCCAGTCACTAAAGTTTGTCTAGAGAGAAAGGGGTAAGAAAGTGAAGTGTTCCAGGGCGCTTGAAATACTTCAAGGGAGTAAGCACCCTATACAGGGCTACCTAGACTCCTTAGAATGTTTTTTACAAGCCTTATTACAGGGCAAAATATTACACATCAGAGCCATGATGATACTGTGTTTGACTCCATCTTACATCAGGTTATGCTGTAATTCATGCAATATAGAAATAATGAGTCGGAAGTGTTCACGCATTTGAACTTGTATGAACCTGTCTGAGTACAAAAGTGTGGTTTCTCCCTGACTTTGCTTTATGCTTGTGATAATTATTCTCACACTAATTAGCTATCTCAGTTGTCTGCTTCATGCGTTTTGCCCGAAGTTGCAATGTCAAGCAAGCACGAAAAATTCAGTTAATTAGCCTTGTTATGACAGTGGCATTTCAAATGTTATAAAATGATTCGTACTGAAAATCATACCTTATGTTTGTTTTAATTTAAAATAAATTGTTTCAGCTGCTCCTTGCATTTGATTACAAAAATAGGTGCCCCTCTGCATGTCATTTATTTATATTTCTGTGTTGGTGACATCAGATCTCTGAGGTGTGAAAAATCGGGGCACATCTCAAAACTCTGAGTTCCCAAGTAGTATTTATGACTTGAAAGCTGAAGTGAATGGCTTTTAGAAGTGGCAAGCTCATAGCTACCATCTCTCCACATGAATCTGTAGTGGTTATTAGGGTAATAGCTAATGAACTGGTTGTATACCACATTGAAACAAATAATACTTTTTTAGTCTGCACAGTTTGAAATCTCACCACATCCCTCCTTTCTCAACATGCTGTAGCCTACGGTTACAGTGTGATAATTTTACTATGGTTAAATGAGGTTTGCTTGGAGTATCAAACTTAAAGGTAGAATCTGTAAAGGCAAAAGTGCCCCACTTGGTACTGCGCTTTCTTTAGTTTTTTTGTTTTGGTCTGATGTGTGGCTTGGAGTTTAGTAACTTATTATACTGTGAATTTTTCCAGACCTCTCTTGGCAGAATCTGAGGTGTGGCCAGCAGTAGCAATTCCTCCCCTATACCCACTGAAATTCAACCCAAACATCAGACAATAACAAAAGATGTAAACAAAGCACAATACCAAGAGGGGCTCTTTTGCCTAGAGGTCGCTGTTTGACGAAATTAGAGATTCTACCTTTAAGAGAACATTATTTTCGTAATGTTCATTTAAGTATTTATTATTCCCAAGGTATAAGACAAAGCTAAGAAAAATGCCATCTTCGTTTTCTAACCCCTACATTGATAATACAAGACAACTGAACAAGATACACAAATAAAATGGCTATCTAGTAACTTAACAAAATACCTTTGTATAGAGATTTTCTGGGGGCTTCAAACTTGCCCACCTGCAGCAAAATTACTAGACCTACGCCACCACAAACAGAAGAAAAATACAATGACTGATCTGCCCTATAGCCAATAAAATGCGTGATGTTTGCTAACGTGGTTTTAGCGTTAAAAGGGGAAATATTTCACACCAGGTGGAGAGAAATTTGCAGGAATATTTCTTTCATTTTGGGCGCTTTGCCCTTGTCCGTTTTCAACGTGTTTGAGGCTGACTGTGCACTGGCACTGAGGAGTTTACGTTCACCCTGGGTTGCCAGGTTGGGCGGAAAAATGAAGCATACCTGTTGTATATGAAGGAGATTAGATGATCTCTCAATGTAAATTGGCTAAAGAAAAACCCAATTCAAAGCCCGGTTCTAACTCGTGTCACTACACAACTCAATTAAAATTAATGTTTTGGGGCGAAACAGTCGGCAGTCGGCAGATATAAACCATTCTTAAACAGTGTTAGCAAGTTGTGCTCACCTTTCTTTTGAAAGAAATTAGTCAACAGTTGCTTTCCTTCAGTTTGCTTTCTTTCTCTTTCCTTTCTTTATTGGCACCCCGACTTTATTTTCTTGGGGAAAGACATGACTGGCTGAAAGGATACTTTGGTGCTCTAGCATCAGCACCATGAGTAACCACGTTTGGAGACATATCGTAGTGCAGGGGCGGACTAAACCATTTGTGCCTTTGAGAGGGTAGAGGGTACTCGGAGAACCTCCTATATTTTCTTTGGATATAAAGTTCAATCTCTCAACTTATTTATTCAGGCAATATTAATTTAGCTATGACTTAGACATTTTAAATATCTGACAAAAACAAGCTTTTCATTCCAGGCTTTAAGGGGGCCCTCCCCACATTGGGCCCTGGGAAGTCAGTTTCACTTTTCCCCCCACTACGACGCCCCTGCCCACATGACGTGAATGCAGCATCAAACCAGGCCATGTATAATTAGGGGCGCCACCAGAAGCTACTGTTTGATTGGTTGATTAGACTTCTTTTGTTTTGGGGCGTGATGTGAAACCAGTCAGCCCATCAAATTCAGTATCAGATAAAGTTCAGGATGAATGAAGCCATGGATAGCTAGCTACTTGGCAGAAGGCCTTTTTTGGCAAGTAGGTTACTCTACACAGACAAGGAGATGAAGTCTCAATGTTCGTTCGGAGAACAGCGAAGGTGAAGAGTATTGCCATAATCGAGTGGAAGTGGCAGATCCACATCTATACACGAGAGGATGGAGTTAATTTAGCCATCTAGATTAGACCTACCATTTCCAGTCTAAGAATTCAGATCTAATTTAAGCCTACATTATTATGTGAATATTTACGTCTATATTTTATCTTTTATGTCTTTTTTTTCTTTTATGAATTCTTAAAAGAAAGCATAGGCATATTTTGTTTCATATCTCAAAAGATAGGCACATGGACTGACAAATGTTTATTTTGAACAGTGTTCAAAACAGGGTTTATTCCATACATTATTCTATTTCTATGGTTTATTATTGACTCTCTGATTGATCCTCCGCTTCTGCTTGTGTTGAGACAGCCGCTTCTCGACGTTGATTCAGAATGGGCATCTCCTTAGATTGTAAAAATGATAGGAGGCAGCACACATATAATTATTCTACAGCCTGGCCTATCTCACAAACATGTAACATGTCTCCTGTCATTCCTCTACACACAAAAGAGAATGTTTCCTCAATTATATATAGCCTGTATAAATCTTTTCCAGCCAGCGCAGTAGCCATATAGTCCACATCCGATGTTTGACAGTCATCAGTCTTCCTCACAGTCACTCCAGAAGACCCCTGAGGAAGACTCAGGTGTGTGTAGACTAATTGTGCTGGCTTGAAAATATTTTTGAATACGAGCAATAACTATCTGTGCACATGCCTCTGTGTTCTGCTGCATATTGTAGATTGAGAAGACACTGCAACCTTATACTTTAAATTTGATTTCTACAAATGCGAGGACTAGCCTACTATATATTTAGTCTTGTCACTCTCCTCACATGTCCTTTTCTCTTATTGTGTGTTGTACTCACGGTTGCATTCGATTATCTTAGCTACTGTAGGTTGAATAACTGCTGTGGAATCCCTGTCACCATGATGTTTTCCATGTGTAATGATGTGTATGGATTGATTCTGATCCACACATGGATTCAAAAACCACACGTGTAAAGCTAACTTGTTGTGATTAATTGATTAGAAGGCTCCATTCAGTTGAAGGATGTACTTCAAAGTGGGATGAAATGCACAGTCTAACATCAATAATAACAGCTTGTTGGAACTTGGACAGATGTTCCTGTGCGCCTTCACCTAGACTTCTGTCACGAAAATAGCTCAGATCACCAGCATCTGCGCTTAGACGTGGTCTGAGTGGGCAGAGGCGGAGGTGTGATTTTATGGCAAAATGGATACCAAAATTGCACTGTGCCAGTGGATATGTATTAACACATGCCCAGCTCCACCACCCCTCCTATCTTGGCACAAGCAGGTTCTCTTTGAGACACAAAATTGCCAAACAGGCGCAGGCCAAAAGAAATTGCCGATCAGCCTGCGCCTGTGACTCCGCCAGCCTTGCACCAGCACGGAAATAGAGCCCTGTGTGTGTGTGTGTGTGTGTGTGTGTGTGTGTGTGTGTGTGTGTGTGTGTGTGTGTGTGTCAGGTGCGAAGCCAGTATTGGGCCTAGGTGGCACTGGCCCACCCACTTGGCACTAAGGCCCACCCAATTAGATGGCTTCCTTTTTATTAATATGTGGAGTCAAAGCTGGATCATCCAATGAATAGCAGTCAATGGATACTGCTTCAATTATATATCTTTGACTATGTGACCAATACAAATAAAACAATTCTTGTTTCTTGCTTCTTGTTTACCATATGATGATGATAGGTCTGATTTTTTGAGTGGCAGTGCATTTCACAAATACCAGATAGGGAGCAGCCCCTCCCCTTTCACTCAACCTACAGCCTGTGCATTGCACAGAGGAATGGAAGCCTACCTCCCACTAGCAAGCTGCTTTTAATGTAGGTTAAGTTTAAATCATGGTGCAATAAAGCAGTTTCCTTAAATTTGTCACAAAAAGACATTGTGAGGAGCAAGAGGAAGAGACGTTATGTCATCATTCTCAACCCAGACACCTGCTCCTGCACCAGTTTCTCCTCAACAAGAGCCAAGTAGTTAACAAGACGTACAGCCCGCCAGCACCCAGTTTTCAATCGCTGTGGAAGATGCAGAACATGGACAGGGCCTTTCCATCACTCCAACGCATGCCCCAGACATATTTCCCAACATGAATCGTCTCCTATATGCCTTCGTCACCCTACCCACCCTACCCATGACAAGCAGAAATACTTTTTTCAAATGTCAGTCGGATATAATCTGTCATCTGGGCATCAATGGTGACATACAGACTGGATTCTTCTTTGTCTCTGCTGCTCTCGAGCATGTCTGGATAAACTTCCGTCATCTCCTGCTGTAACCATCGAAAGTAAGCTAATTTACAATTTCTGACTGTATTATTTTTGCATATTTCAATATTGTTGTTTATTGGTAACGTATAGCTTTTGTTGGGCGTACAATTGGATTTTATGCTGCTGTTGCTGCATCTGCCAGCTGTATGTGTGTGTGGTTTATGTGGCCGCCGTGCTGCTGTTGTTGCGTCTGACAGATGACAGTGTGTTATAAAGGGGTTTTGGCTGTTGGTTTTCTTTTTTTAGATATTATTTTACATCAAAAGGGCTTGCTTGCAAAGTTAAGTTTTGTTGGGTGTACAATTTGATTTTATGCTGCTGTTGCTGCATCTGCCAGTGTTACAGATCTCGGTATAACACCAGTGTACAGGTTTGATGCCACTCCAGAGGAGGAAAGACTTTGTTTGCTGTGTGAGCTAGGACAAATTGAGAATGAGGTAAAAAAAAAAAAGAAGTGTTTTACTGTCCTGTTTATGAGGGCGGAAGGGATGTACTTTTTAGTAAAATGTCCTCCATTTATGTTGATTTATTTGGGCTGGATGATTATGAAAAGCTTGAGTTGTGCTTCAGGAAGGGAACTTTTTTTGTAGCAGATTTTATTTGCCAAGCTTGAGAGAGAGGGCAGAATATTTAGTTTAAGACCGAGATGTATAATAATTTGTAATTTTGTAATGAAATGAAATGTAATGAAATATTTGAATCACTGCCACTGTATTTTGTATTCCATAAGGGTTGGGCACTTTGTGTGCATGACACGAAAATAAAAGAAATCAATCAATCTAAATCAATGTACCTCTTGTCATATGCTCGTATGATAATTGCTGCTGTTGTTGCGTCTGACAGATGACAGTGTGTTATAAAGGGTTTTTGGCTGTTGATTTTCTCTTTTGAGATAAAATTTACATTAAAAGGGCTTGCTTGCAAAGCTAGGTTTTTCCAGTTTATTTGTTTGGTCTACATTTGTCCTTTTTTGTAAGCCTAATGAAAGCATCATATATTTGTCACTCTAATGTGTACTGTAAGCCAAAGTTTTGCTGGGAAAAATGGGCCCACAAACATTTATTTAGGCCCGCCCAAAACACAATTTCTGCCTATGCCACTGGTGTGTGTGTGTGTGTGTGTGTGTGTGTGTGTGTGTGTGTATGTGTGCGTGTGTGCACACGTGTACGTTTCCAGCCTCAACCAGAATCATATCCTCAGTTTGAAAGTGACATCGAACGTTTTGAGTTAATGATCTGACACCGTAGCTCTATCCAACCACTTTCTTTAACCACCAGTCAAGATGGTATCATTCCACTGAACTGAATACTGCCTGTGTCCCTTTTCCCTTTCCAACTTTTCCCCCTTTAAACAACAATCAAGACAGACAGTGACAGTTTTAAAAGTGTCTGTCTGTCCTCATACTTTGGTCTGGCCTGAAACATAATGCACTCATCTAAAGCATCTCCATCTCAAACTAGCGATATCCGGTGGTTACCTCCTTGGCTGTTTGGGATGGTGCAGGCTTAGGGAATGTTTTGGTTGGTCTGTTTACTAGTTTGTCTGGGTTGTTTTTGGCCATCGCGTTTTCAATCTTGGCTCACCCCTGTTCTCTCTAAAGCCTAATCTTCGCTGAGATTCCTGCGTTCCCCCTCTCCTCTTCCCCTCTCCCAAGTCCCACCAGCTCCCCTACTGCCTGATGGACCCTTGGCTTTCCTCTCCTGGCTGGCCCCCTCCTTCCCCCTTCCTTCCTCCCTGTCGGTGCTGTGCGTGACAGTAGCTCACTGAGAAGTGGAAATGAGACTAGTAAACAATGATTAGCTCCAGAGCCAGGGCAGCCTGGTCCACCATTGGTCCTGTCTCCGTGCAGCGCGCCCACCCGCCAGCACATTACATGCTGCGACATAGAACCCCACTACCCCCAGCTACCCCCCTCAGCCAGAGTCAGCTACCCCCAGCTACCCCCCTCAGCCAGAGTCAGCTCGGGGTCAGGGCCAACCTTTCACAGCCAGGTTACTGGGGATAATCACAGGCAAACACGGCAGCCACACGCAAAACGCACACACATGACCCTCCCCACTCCACCTCCACCCCCACCCTCAGCCACAAACCTGGCTCTAATTAACATGATGGGGATGCAAGTGGCCACATGTGTATGAGGAGCACGGCGAGAGGAGGGGGCGCTCCGGGTGTAGTGTTACACCCAGAAAAGGATTCCCCTATAGGGCGAGAAGACAGGAGAAACAGTCATCCCCAGTGAAGCAGTGTCTTGGAAGACATTGCAATGTCTTCTGGTTAACCAAGGAATCATTCTGGAGGCTTTTGTGCTCAGGCACACCACATTTCTCAAGACAAACAGCTCTCAGGCAGAGCTCTGAACCAGCAAAATGGTCAACATCTGTAAAAGGCTGTGATAGGCCCATTATTGTTTTAGCATACACACACACTGAAGTTATACTTTGGTTTGTATCATTCCTTTACATTTTGAAGTAAAGTTTTATTACAAGCAAGCACTTTGCCCCTCTGCAGTAACTAAAGCCTTAGGCCTTGCAGTTTAATTTCTGTTGAAGCAGAAAGCTTTATAAATGTGTTAAATGGTTTTTGGCGAGTGAGTGGTTCTCAATGAGCAGGCAAACGAAAACTTTCTGTCGAATCGTTTAAAGCAGTAAAAGAAAAAAAAATGTGGAGGTGTTATATATGCACACCCAGTCATTTACTCTAAGGGGTTGTGGAAACTTCCTCTGTTGCAGATCCAATTAGAAGCAACAACCAGTTAAATCTAGTAGTAAAACATACAGATATAGGGCATGTTGAATGTTCCTTTTGACATACGAGCCACACACTTTACATGACTTTACCTGGGTTCCATTTCAAGCCTGACAAACTTGAAAAATAAACAGTCTTTTTCCCCCGTCTTCTGACCTTTCTCTTTTGTTTTTATTATAGTGGGAATGATAGTCCAATGCACCATATAGGCTTAACACTTTTTCCTTTCCATATGCTCCATATGTGGACTTACGAAACAAAAAGACGTACGGTTATTGTTGTTTTTTGGCTAATATTAATGCCCCACCCAGCAATTCTTAAATCAAATTTCTGAAAAGCCTGGCAGCATTAACTATTTAACAAGTGAAAAGTTATCTATGTACATACCTACAGTTCATTAGGTAAAAATGCAAATTTTCCAGTCATAGAATATCAATTGTGAAAATAGGTAGCCTAACATACGGTTTTCATTACACAGATACAAAAGATTGAATCTTCCTCTATCTTCCACCCCTCCTCCCTCTTCATCTCTGTCTCTGATGATGTGTCTGTGCTGCTGTCTTCCTGACGTCTCTGTCCCTCTAACGTTGCCTCACTTTTCGCCTCACTTCGGAAATGTTTTAGTGCCTTCAATTAGGGTCATTACCTCCCTACAAAAATAAACTTCACAGTTGGTGGGGAAACAAGAAACACAGATTTTGTCTTTGGCACAGAGGAGGAAGACGTTTCGCCTTGAGAATTAAAATGAGTCTTTGAACTGAAAGGTATAAAGGAATAAACGGAACTTTGTCATGCAGACCAAGGATGTGGTCCAAGTTGACCATGCCAGGTGTACAAGTTTAGCCTACATCTCTCTACAACACTGATAGGGATGTTCTGAACGGAAGCATACAGTGTACAACCATACTGTAGTATAATATTATCCTGAGGGAATTTCTGAGCAACAATTAAGCCCATAAACTCAAATTTTGTCACTAAGTATCATATCTGAGAAAAATGCACTTGAACTATGATTTTATAGAACTTGTGACAAGCGGATTGTAAACCTATATGTATATAAGTTTATACATGAACATTTACATATATTTATTATTGAACCAGGATCTATATTTGTATGCCATATCCTCACTAGATGATATTAAGCATTATTGCTTTTTCTGATCCCCTGAAAATTACTTTACATCTTCTGACAACTTTTTAAGAAAGAACATCTTCTAAAGACCAAACTGAGGTTTGTAGTGATATTTTGCAACAAAGTTGGCTGCAGTTTGTAGTACCACTGTAACATTACTCTCGTGCAAAATTACTCAAAGTTTTATGCTTTGCAAGAAAAAGAAAAAGAAACGCTAGTATTTTACGGGTTGGCAATGCTTAAGTATTGCTTTAAGTTCGTTTTATTTGTTTTATTTATTTAAATGCGTAATTATTGTGCTTTAAGTTCGTTTTATTTGTTTTATGTATTTAAATACGTAAGTATTGCGCTTCAAGTTCGTTTTATTTGTATGAGTATAATGAGTCTGTCACCCGCAAATGCTCCAGCAAAAATTTAAAAAATGAAGTTCTCATCTCAGAATAACAAGGCAATTAAACATCTCACTTGGTATATAGAAAAAATATGTTTTATATCGTGAAATATGGGCCATGAGCGATTGTGTTTATGCTATGCAAAATGTACACCATTTAGTCTAATTTGGAATGGTGAAGTTTTCAAATAAGTTGGGTAATTAGGCTACAGTGTCAAATAGATCACATCTGCCGGTAGTTTATTGAGAAGTGGGACCAATCACGTATGTAAAATGCGCTCAGTTCAAGCGTAATGGCAGTCTAAAATGGTACGTTTTGGAGTCGGTGTATGGGGTGCGCAACTTTCATTTAATTTTTGTCACACGCGCATCTGAAGCGCAGCAGACCATGGTGCACATTTCAGTGAGTAAGCTATCTAAAAAATAAAAATAAATTATTTATCTCTGCATAATTTAGCCTACAGCATTAGATTAAAATCACAGGGGCGAATCCATTCGCAGGGGAATTCAAGAATGAACAGCTTGACAAGATTAATGAGTGGATCATATTAAAACCCTTGCTTGTAGACTTAACTGGTATGTCGATTGAAATATACAGTATATCATGTAAACGACTTTTTGTTCTATAGAGTGACTATAATTTGACCAAGCAAATTTATCTGCTAGACTGCTGTTATCTCGAAACTACTTGTGCCCAACAAGATGGCATATTTTATGTTGAAGAAATATAACCAGTAAATCGTTTTACATTTGCATGAGAATTTTGATTCAGTAAACGTTTTTACAATTTCACAAAACAATGTGTAAACTGAATCTGCAGTGGAACTAACCGTATACAAAAAGCCTTTCTAGCCAAAGTGCGCCCGTTGAGTCTTCTAGGAGCCTAAAAAAACACACCAGAAAGTTGAACGCATGTACTTTCAAATGTGTAAGTATTGCCAGTCTTCCATTTAGGCAACAAAATTGGCTCGACACCTTCCCCACTGAAGCTATCACCAGTTGCTGAATCTCTCTCCTGTGTGGACAGCAGCTCATCCTGCGCGCTCATTCTCTCACAAGTGCGCGCCTCCAGGTCCGACAGCAGAAAGATAATATAGTGGGGTCTCCGGGGCTACCACAATGGGAGGAGTATGAAAGTTATACTGAGCCCTGCCCACCAACTGCAAACATATAAGACGCAGCAGTGAAGCAAAGGCAGGCACTAAGGTCTCAAATCTTGCTGAAAAGACTGACTGAAACAACTTTGCCATAACTCAACAAACTTGTTCATTATTTTCCTAGGAGGCTAGAAATTATCAATATGGCCTCAGAGGCAATTGTTGGACTTATCTGAAGTATTATCTTATATGGATATACAAAAGTATTATTGATTTTTTATTTTTTTTATTTTTCAAAAGAGCTCACTCAACTGAATTATCAGAAATCTATTTTATTTTTTTATATATATATTTTTTTTATCTTTGAAGAACAAGTGTGCAGAAAATCTGTCACAATGGCACTGGACACAGAGTTTGGTGTGAAGGGCAGCAGCATCATCAGGGAATGGAGTGGACAGGTCCAGCCTGCTCTGGTTGCCTCCTTTGTTTTCCTCTTCTGCCTGGAAGCCTGTCTGTGGGTCAGGAACCTCAG
>OMKL01154007.1:0-10686 GCA_900302295.1 Parasudis fraserbrunneri | reverse complement strand
TTTGCCTGGCCGGTGGTGGGCAATGCCATGCAGCTGGGCCAAATGCCTCACATCACATTTGCCAAGCTGGCCAAGAAGTATGGCAATGTGTATCAGATACGACTTGGCTGCAATGACATTGTGGTTCTCAATGGAGACAGGGCAATACGGCAGGCTCTGATACAGCACAGCACAGAGTTTGCAGGCAGACCCAACTTTGTGTCTTTCCAGATGGTATCTGGAGGCAGGAGCATGACATTTACTAATTACAGCAAACAGTGGAAAATGCACAGGAAAATTGCACAATCGACCATCAGAGCCTTTTCCTCTGCAAACAGTCAGACCAAAAAAGCCTTTGAGCAGCATATTATGGCCGAGGCTATGGAACTGGTACAGGTATTTCTGCGACAGAGCACTGAAGGACATTACTTTTACCCCTGTCATGAATTTACAGTAGCTGCTGCCAATGTGATCTGTGCCCTGTGTTTTGGGAAGCGATATGGACATGATGACATGGAGTTCAGGACCCTGTTGAAAAGACTGGACAAGTTTGGAGAGACAGTGGGGGCCGGCAGCTTAGTTGATGTCATGCCCTGGCTTCAGAACTTCCCCAATCCGGTCCGCAGTGTCTATGAGAATTTCAAACACATCAATGAGGAATTTTTTGCCTTTGTGAAGGACAAAGTGATGCAGCACAGGGAGACCTTTGACCCCAATGCGATACGAGACATGAGTGATGCCATCATCAATGTGATAGAGCATGGGAAGGACAGCGGGCTGACCAAGGACTTTGTTGAAAGCACAGTCACAGACATTATTGGAGCGGGTCAGGAGACAGTGTCTACCATTTTACAGTGGATTCTGCTCCTTCTGGTCAGATATCCCAGCATCCAAACCAAACTGCATGAGCTCATAGACAAAGTGGTGGGCCAAGACAGGTTGCCTTCTATTGAAGACCGGAGCAGCTTGGCCTACCTGGACGCCTTCATCTATGAGACCATGCGCTTCACCAGCTTCGTCCCCGTCACCATCCCTCACTCCACCACCGCAGACGTCACCATCGAAGGTCTCCACATCCCCAAAGACACTGTGGTCTTCATCAACCAGTGGTCAGTCAACCATGACCCACTAAAGTGGAAGGACCCCCACATCTTTGACCCCTCACGCTTCCTGGATGATACCGGTGCCCTCGACAAGGATGTGACCAACAGCGTCATGATCTTTTCTACAGGTAAAAGGCGGTGCATCGGTGACCAGATTGCCAAAGTGGAGATCTTTTTATTCACGGCAGTCTTGCTGCACCAGTGTAGCTTTGAGAGTAACCCATCTGAGCCCCTCACTTTGGACTGTTCCTATGGACTCACACTGAAGCCTCTCCCATATGGCATCAGTGCCAAGCTCAGAGGCAAGCTGCTTGGTCTGGTTTCCCCAGCATGAACACCCCCATCCCAATAATTGGGACTCAAGGCCAGAAAAAGACTAAACACTTTCCCACCAATGACATTACCAGTGAGTATTAGCAAATCTGCACTGAATGCTGTTGTTGTATCATTTTGGTATTTAATATTTAATGAATATCTAAACACAGTCTATTATGTTTGCATTGTTGTTGATGCAGGGTTGAGAATATGATTACAAATATTATGTATGGTTAGTTATAGATAGAATATGAAGAGGTAGAATATGAAGTTCTTGTATGGTTGGGATCAGTGCAAATGATATTAAATGTTCTGGTTCTCAAAATATACTTGATGAAATTCTGTAAGGAAGTATTCATAGTTTTTTTTTGCATTTTGAATTGTGTGCTTATTTTATATCCACTATTCAGCATGAATATGTATGATATGTGCAGGGAATAGAAAAATCTCTGAAATATCACTATCAACTTATATCACAGTGTATGAAATGCGAATATGTGTGAATGCCATGAAGTCACTTGAAGACTTAATTTTTTAGGGGTAACGGTGTATGAATATATTTAGCCTTTGCCACATGAAGCAATTACAAAGTATTTTTTATAGATATATATTTCAGGTATGACTATCATTAAAGAAGTTTAATCGAATCCACTATCTACTGTAATCAATGCATATGAACCCATTGAATATATTGCTGGAAGGACACAGAAAGCTGGATCGGCTGAGAGGCTGAAAAAACGAGGAGGAAGTGTCTCATCTGCGAGTTAAGTCTCTCCAACAAAGTTAAAAGGACTTTGGATGAGCGAGAGGGATCTTCCCGGAGTCTGAAAAGTGCACAGAGTTGGCTGCATTGGGTCAAAGTGTGGAACATGGACACATCACGTTGTTATATCCAGGGTTCACTGCAGCTACTCCATAAGCCATATCCTACAAAGTGATGCTAATAGATGAAGTGCAACAACGCCAGACTAAGAAATCCTGTTCTCTGTTTTCACTTTTGATGTGTTCTCATAAACAATGTTTGTTTACACTGCACAGATGCTCGAAACTGCATGGGTGTAATCTCACTTCTAGCTATCAAAGAGTTTGCATTCAGGAATCGATGTTGTGATGTCCTAAGGATCTTCCTCTCTTAAGCCAACACACTTCAGCATGTCTTGAATGTTCAGGCAGGAATTCACCACAGAAAATGTGTTGCTAATCTTTGTTCAGTACAATATGATTGGAAAAATAAGCTACATCTGGAATGAATAAAGTGATTTTTTTTTTAAACTGTCATGGGTAAAGGCGTCTCTTTCTCCAGTAGCACTAATATCCATATCAGTTACGTCATCCAAGGCTTTGTTACACAATGTTTGTGAGCATGGTTTGAAGTTATTCACAGTAATTGTTAATTCAGTAAAGAAGTCACACCGACTGTATATTGAAGGCAGTGACATGATCGCACACATCGTATCACTGTGATTAACACACTAGAGAGGAAAGTCAGGTTTATGTGGGAGGGCAAAAATTATAAGCTACCATAGGATGGTACAAGAGATTCCCACCTAAATATGGTCATCGACCAGTAAAGTAGCTTAAAACCGCTATTCCAATGGCCGCTATTTTGACACCTCCATAGCTGCTAGGCTGAGTGGTCCTCAATTGGTACAACAATTACACAAAAAATGTTTTTCAGTCTAAAATTCATCCGGCATAGATTTTCTTATGCAAAAGAAATTTCACAAATACCCAAACGATGTGACTTCAGCCTGGGTTTGGTAAAATGTTGTTTGAAATGGGTTTTTTTGTTTTGTTTTTCATGACAGGCATCATTATCACTCGTGGCCATAAAACTACAAAGTTTAAGGACACTGACATAAATGCTGAATATCACTGAAATCCAAGTGAATGTTGTTTTAAAAGTTCTTTGTTTCATTGTACAAACAGCCATATAGGGCAGCCATTGCCAGATTACTCTTTTCTGGATGATGTATAAAACTATTTTAGTATAGTCACCACTCTTACATTAACTATTTTACTGTGTTTAAAAGGATCATTATGCAAACAATAGTTTGGTATGAATATATATTTTAACGGGACATAATAAAGTCTATTGTTTGTATCTGTTCAGTAACCCAGAGCTTTCATCATTGTCACATCTTGGAGTCTTTTCCTGTTTATAGTTAACAGCTCATATGAAAATAACATTTCAGAAACAAATTATTATGTTTAAACTGATTATGGAAAATCACACATTCTTTTTTTTTTTTTTTTACTATTTCAAGCTTTAATATGCTCTGTATTCCTATTCATATTCTTATTCCAGATTCATATTCACAAGTCAGTTCTCCCCTTATATGATCAAATACAACAAGTCACCCCCCTATTAGGTACCCATCTCATAAAAAAAAGAAAAATGCAGATAAAGAGCATCTTATATTAATGTATAATTCTTATCTATTTGACCAACACCTTTTTGACCAGTGTCCAAGCATGTTGAAGGGACGAGGTGTTTATTTATCACTTAAAAGTGTTGCAGTCTTCTCCGACAAATTCTGCAGCCTCTGAACTCCAAACAAATATCTTTTAGTCTTTGGCAGCAGGGCCTATCTAGTAGCTGCCATCCTCCTCCTCCTCCTCCTCCTCCTCCTCCCCTTATCCTACCAGAGAGTGTTAGCTTTAAGAACAACAGATATGGTGCTGGAACTGGGCCTACTACTACAAATGCGTAGGACTCTAAGGTCTACATACCGTGGTCACAATGGGAGGGGAGAGATAGTAAAAAACCTTAGTCGTTGACCCCTCCCACCATGGAGATACTTATAAGCGAGGGTGTTAAGGCAGAAATGTGCATTTTTCTAAAGTGGTCATCTGAAGACACACTGCAACACTGCTAACCTTATTGAGCCCTCCTCCTCACGAGCTGTTGTGGAGGAGAGAGTGAGAGAGCGCAAGAGAGGTGCTGGAAATCCTGTTCAGGATATGGATTTATTTTCTCAATGTTTGATCATAATACAGGACTAACAAACATATAGTTTTTTTTTTATTTCAACATATATAAGACTATGTATAGAGAAACCACTTCATATATTCTTCTCTTAGATAGCTCATGTAAATTCAAGTGAAATTTGTCTTTTTGTTGGACCCAGTGGATAATACAAAAACTACAGGATAACACAATGCCTCAGCTGGACACAGAGTTTGGTGTGAAGGGCAGCAGCATCATCAGGGAATGGAGTGGACAGGTCCAGCCTGCTCTGGTTGCCTCCTTTGTTTTCCTCTTCTGCCTGGAAGCCTGTCTGTGGGTCAGGAACCTCAGGCTGAAGAGAAGACTGCCAGGACCCTTTGCCTGGCCGGTGGTGGGCAATGCCATGCAGCTGGGCCAAATGCCTCACATCACATTCGCCAAGCTGGCCAAGAAGTATGGCAATGTGTATCAGATACGACTTGGTTGCAGTGATATTGTGGTTCTCAATGGACACAAGGCAATACGGCAGGCTCTGATACAGCACAGCACAGAGTTTGCAGGCAGACCCAACTTTGTGTCCTTTCAGTCTGTGTCAGGTGGGAACAGCATGACTTTTACTAATTACAGCAAACAGTGGAGGATGCACAGGAAAATTGCTCAGTCAACCATCAGAGCCTTCTCATCTGCCAACAGCCAGACCAAGAAAGCCTTTGAGAAGCACATTGTGGAGGAGGCCACTGAACTAGTTGAGGCTGTCCTCAAACTCAGCACTGAGGGACAGTATTTCAACCCTGCCCATGAGTTGACAGTGGCTGCTGCGAATGTGATCTGTGCCTTGTGCTTTGGGAAACGTTACGGCCACAATGATGTTGAGTTTAGAGCCCTGCTAGGGAGGTTGGACAAGTTTGGAGAGACAGTGGGGGCTGGAAGTTTAGTGGACGTCATGCCCTGGCTTCAGTCCTTCCCCAATCCGGTCCGCTCTGTCTTCAAAAACTTCAAATACATCAATAACGAGTTCTTTTGCTTTGTGAGGAACAAGGTGGGGAAGCACAGGGAGTCCTTTGACCCGGAGGTAACCCGGGACATGAGTGATGCCCTCATCGGGGTGATTGAAAAGGCTGACAGTGACCTCGGCCTGACTGAAGGCCACACAGAGGGGACGGTGTCGGATCTGATCGGCGCGGGCCTGGATACCGTCTCCACTGCCCTTCATTGGATCCTCCTCCTTCTGGCTAAACACCCTGACATTCAAATTAAGTTGCAGGATCTTATTGACAGAGAGGTTGGACGTGACAGGTTGCCCTCTATTGAGGACAGGAGCAGCTTGGCCTACCTGGACGCCTTCATCTATGAGACCATGCGTTTCACCAGCTTCGTCCCCGTCACCGTCCCTCACTCCACCACTGCAGACGTCACCATCGAAGGCCTCCACATCCCCAAAGACACTGTGGTCTTCATCAACCAGTGGTCAGTCAACCATGACCCACTAAAGTGGAAGGACCCCCACATCTTTGACCCCTCACGCTTCCTGGATGAAAATGGATCCATAGACAAGGATCTTACCAACAATGTCATGATCTTCTCTGCGGGGAAGAGACGATGTATTGGCGACCAGATTGCCAAAGTGGAGATCTTTTTATTCTCTGCTATTCTACTCCACCAGTGCAGCTTTGAGAAGAATCCTAACCAGGACCTGTCTTTAAACTGTTCCTATGGTTTGACACTGAAACCTCTTAACTACAAGATCTCTGCCAAGCTCAGGGGAGAACTACTTAATAGCCCATAAAGCTTGTGACTTGTATTGCACTTTCACACAGAGTTCTCCCTACAAAGAACAACAATAATACTATGCACTAAAAGGTATGTACTCAAGAGCTCATATTTATACCTGTGAAACACCATAACATTTGTATTTAATAAGCTGTTTTATCACAATAACATTTCACTTTTATGCCCATTTTTGTTTTGAGATGTTGACCAAAGACATTGACAGCTCCATCAGTTCACTCAAAGTCAAAGAAAATATGTAATCCATGTTTAAAAGTAACCAATAAATTCCATTGGAAATTAAAAACATATGAGTTATATATGAATTGTTTGGGCAATTTCACTTTATTATAGTGTTGTCACAGAAGAATCCAATCAGCCGAATTAACGACTATGAAAATAAAACAGATATTATCTGTATAGATTGCTCCATAAGTGTTATGTAAGAAATAGAAAATATATTGCAAGCTCTGATGTGGTGGCCCAAATCCACAATTCATAATAAACCTTAAGTATGTATTGTTATTTATATGAGGGTATTTAGTTTAGCCACCCTAACTTGGCATATAAACTAGTGGTCAGGAATTAATTTCACTGTAACTGTAACTGTAACATATTTTACTGAACGAAGTAATAATGGTGTTAGCTGAACACAGTCTTCCCCATAGCACAATAAGGACAATGATTCATCTTACAGTTCATTTATGTTTGAACAAACCAAATTCCTTTGTGTGTAAAGTGATTTCCAATATCAAATTCATGTGAAATGGTTGTATCATATTAAGTGACAGTTACACTTCATCTACATTATGATCCTGTTAATCTTGCATGATGATACTGCTGTATTATGGTAACTATTGATATAGGTTTGAAGTTTCAGATGTCATGACCTTGTTGTTTCAAACTTATTTCACTGTTATTATATTTCAATTAATTATACTCATATCCTTACTACATACCTTGTAGTACCCTAGCCTTGTAACAACATTATACTTAATAGTGCAACTCAAATTGTACAGACAGCTAATATGTACTCTGTAAGATATCTACATGCATAATTGGGGTCCCTAATGAAAACAACATTAAAATGATAACTGTACTGTCTGGGTGATATATACTGTACTGAAGCCATACTACACAATAAACCGTTTGTATTGATAAATATAGCTGCATTCGTGGTATTTGTCATTCTAAGCAGATCAAGTGCTGAGAACTCCAAATGCCATGGAGGTCAAAGAGATAATAATAGACTCTGATGTCTGGTCTGTATGTTGTTGTGAAAGATTAATACGGGTTACAGGCCGTGCTTGCTCCGGCTGGCCACCCCCAACACACAAGGCTGTGGTAGAGTGCATAGAGTACACAGTAAGCAACCACAGGCTTTGCTCATCAATATTTCACTTGGGCCACTGATGGGGAATAATCGTGTTAAGCCTAAACAGATTATTCACAGAGGCGGACAACAGAGTCTTTGGTTGAGGGTGGAATTTAATGAAAGCACATGTTGCATCATGGAGAGATACAGAGCATGGCAATGAACAACCTAGGATCTCTCAAGAATGGCAAGTTAGCAAAGTATTTATACAGGTAGTAGACAAAACTAAGTGGATGAAGTGATGTAGATAGATAGGAACGGGTGAGTGTACAGATATGGGGTTAGTAATGTAAATGGGTAGGGGAGAAGCGAGATGAGAAACTACAGAGTGTGTATGAGAGATATGGGATACAGAGTGAATGAGAGATATGAGGTACAGAGTGTATGAGAGATATGAGGTACAGAGTGTATGAGAGATACGGGGTACAGAGTGTATGAGGGATATGGGGTAAGTGACGTAGATAGATAGGAATGGGTGAGTGTACAGATACGGGGTTAGTAACGTAAATGGGTAGGGGAGAGGCGAGATGAGAAAGTACAGAGTGTATAGCTGGTAATTTTCCATGTCAGCCACTCTGTGCTCTTGACTGTCCTCTCACCCACACAGTCCAGATTCAGCAGAGTCAGTGGCGTCTCTCGCGGAGCAGAGAGCAGAGAGCAGAGAGCAGCCACCCATCTGATTGGCATCATCTTAAACTCTAATGGGAAGAGGAGTGACTGGCAAATGACTTCAGTGGGAATGGAAATGTGAAATATTAAAATGTAATAACCATAATACTCCACATTACTCCACAGCCTGCACTGTACATTTAGGACGACGAGGGATTTTAAATGACCGCCATGCAGGACCTCTCATGTTCTTAAGTCTTGCATGACTGTCATTTTAAACCCATCAAGGTTTTCCTGTCAAACAATCCTCCCAAAACTGCACGTACCAATATGACAACGCCCTCCCTTCCTACCTTCCTACGTTGGGGAAAACATGGATAAATCAACCTAAAGCATGTTGTATTCAGTCTTATCCACTCAAATTAGCAGGTCATCTTTTCCATATCCCCTTTCCACTTTATCCCCCTTCGTTCTCAGAGTGTGTTACCTGCCTGTGCTCCCCTGTGCTGCCTGCCTGCCCGCCTGCCTGCGGGAAGCAGCACTGTGGTTGAACTCTGAGGGAGGCTTGTTTTCACATGGTTTAATGCAGAGCAGGCCAGAGACGTTCTGTACCGCTCCTAGTTCACTCTCTCTTTACTCTTGACACCATGGGGACCATGGAGGGGCTGGAGGGGTGGAGGGGTGAGGAGACCACAAGTATAGCCGCAATACGTGCCTCCGCTTCGGTGAAGGGAGCTGCCTGCACCCCTGACCATCCCCCTCACTACTGCCACCCCCTTCTAAGCACACCCAAGAAATCTCTCAGCTGAAAGACTCCCTTTCACCCTCAAGCCGCTAGCTCTTCCCTCCCCATACGCCAAGTCCCTAGACCTGCTGAATTTTGCATCTGACGGGAAAACAAAACATGTACCGACCAACTTTTTTTCTCAGCTCAGGGTTCCTCACATTTTGCACGTACACAGAGCCGCAAAGTGACCTCCCACACAGTCCTCCTTCCTACCCCCCTACCCCCCCCTACTCCCACCATACACAGCCCAGCACTATCAAATCCCCCTCCTCTGTCCTCTCTGCCAGAGCTTTGACAGGCAAGCTGCAATTGCTGTGTTGTTAGATGAGGTAGTAGCCATAGTAACCATGGCGAAGTAGCCTTAGATAGAAGCAGATGGAGAGTGGACACAGGCAGACAAATGTAACTCTTCAACAAAAAAAGTCTGTTCCCCCTTCGCAGTGCCATCTGTGGAGACACACAGCGGAACATTGTGTCTGAGCATGGGCTGGAAACGGTCTGCTGTTTTTATTCAGCCAGTCTTTCCTATAGCACCACCCTGAACACCACCACACTCACCACAGCTGCGCTCCAAATCCAAAATGCAACAGACAAACAGAATGATTGAAACGCTGAGCGTTCTCCGACCTGACCCAAAAGAAATACAAACTGTTGAACATCAGTCATTCCCCAGCAAACAACTACTTAGACCTAAGTACCCTGCTAAACATTTTTCTTCAAGTAACAAGTGAGACCCAGCAGAGTTAGTGCTGAATGGAACAAACACAAGCCGATGTAAAATGACTATGAACTGACTTTTCCCTCTTGAAACGCACTGCACAAAGGTGACATTTCCAAAAGTGAAATGACTAAGGTTGCTCAGAGGTCAAGAAATACCCAATGCACTCCTCCAGTCTCTCCACCAATTTAGCATTGCTCTAGAATATCCTCAACACTGGGAGATCGTGTCCTCCTGATTAAACAAACAGAGAGCGTCTGCCCATTACATTATCTGGTTGTGGTAGTTGCTGGACCGAAAAAGGAAATTGACGGCTTCTGCGTGTCACTTTGAATCTTAAATAAGCCTCATCCTTTCTTTAGCAGATCCTCAATGTCTTAACGACCATCAGTCCTGTCATCAGAACACTTCTCAGCATGCAAAGAACTTAATTGTGTCCAACCCAAAATGGAAAGAGTTCCTGATTTGCATTCTAACTCAATATAATGTGTCCCAGAGTTACTCTGTGATGTTCCATTGGTTCCTCTGGTTAACCCAAAAATATGTTTCCCTTCTTTTGAAAACTCCCCTCTGGAATTATGTCATAGCCATAAACATTGAACAGGACTTACAATATTGTTCCAGTTGACATTACAATCAAGTGTGCATCCCACATTCAAGTTTGTGATACCCTGTTATGGTATATATTCAAACAAAAAAATAATTTATGTTGATTCCAACAATTAGCGAACCTTCACGTCGTTTGCCGGAATGTCACCTTATGTAAGGCCCATAATGGCTCGGGATGTGACCGTTGTCAATAAACAATTACCTAACTCATTATTATAGGGTGGGGCGTTTCAGACTTGTTGTTTTGTCAGTGCTGTGATTGTGTTTTGGAGCGGTGGCAAGGCTAGGACCTTTGTTATGAAATAATACAATGAGCCATTTCATCTCTCACATTTCTTTCCATATAACAAACAATTATTTTCAGGAAATAGAAAAGGAAACCATCAAGCCTGGTCATTATGAAGAAACTGCAAGCATGTGGTCTTTGCTCATGGGTGGGAAGCCTTGAAGCTATCTGCACATCAGACCAAGATA
>OMKL01154006.1:3938-15112 GCA_900302295.1 Parasudis fraserbrunneri | reverse complement strand
GGGTTGTGGGTGTTGTGTGGGGGGGTGGTGTGGGGGGGGGGGGGGGTAGCCTACCGCAAATTCACAATGACATATTTCTCTAACTTATGGCAGTCTCCCTTGAGCAAAAAGTTTGCCAAATATTTGCACATTTGCTCTGTGTCACATGTCACACCCCCTTTTCTGGCTGGCTGTGATACGGTAGCCTTTTCCTGCAGCTTTCAGCATATCACAGCTGCCCCTGTGTTGATCTCACGCTGTTTGCAGCTAGAGTGCTCTCTGCTGGCCAAACTCTAGAATGCACTGGAGGCTTTTTTTTTTTTTTCAAGGTGATGTTTGTGGCATGTATTTTGTTAAAGGTGTACTATGCACATTTGGGGGGGGGGGGCATTTCTTTACATGTAGAGCCTGCAATTAGTTTACAAAACATATGTACAATATATGTAATTCTTAGAATTAGTCTATCTTATGTCACCATGAATTGAGTACCAACAAGTTGAAAGACTTATTTGGGTTTTTATCCGATTAGCAGACCTCATACTGAACTGTTCTGTACTGTGTAAACTGTACCGGTGTATGTTGAAGTATGTTGTTTTGTTAATAAAGAATCTCAATCAATCAAACAGGACCAGTCCTCTTACTTGTTTGCAACTCATGCTCTTTTTAATGCCTCCTGGGGCACTAGGGGCAGGTGTAGATGGAGGATGAGGGATCCAAGGGGGAAGAGGTCTCAAGCCCTTGGAGACACGCTGAGAGGTGGAGGGGACAGCCGGCAAAGGCCCTTTTCTCAAAGCAAGGGAGATGGACGCCCCTGCAGTTCTGGACAACGTCTGAGAGGCTGGCCCTGTTAAAGTACACAAAAAGAGCATAAACCAAGACCTTACATGTCTCTTACCTCATCACAAGACATTGACCAGAGTCTGCCTGTAAGGTTACTGAAATATAAAATACAGAAGAGTGGTCACTCCTTTGAAAGGCAGTGAAGTCATTTATGGGAAAACGCATAGGATATACAAATAGGTGTATGCACGCACATCCAAACCTAGGGCAAATAAACTGCTCACACACTGCAGGGCTCCAATGTTAATTTATTTATTGCACCACACCGGTTACATTTCGAGCACCACTGCTCTTCATCAGACAAAAACGCATAGGATAACAATTCAAGATGGAGCACCTCTTTTTGTCATCTCCCTCCGCACAGCCTCTAGTCCTCCCAGATTGTTGATGATGTGGTGAACGATCTCAGAAGTGTGTCCGTCCTTCATGTTGACGTCACTGAGCCCTGCCTGCCTTACCAGCCTCATTACGTCAGGGTCCAGCTCGTCAGACTGACAGGATACAACAATGAATGACAGTGATTTATTAGAGAAACTTTCCATGGTCTAATTATGTGTGCGTGCAGAACTGTGGTCAAGTGAGTCCAGTCGACTCAAGTCAAGTCAAGTCAAGTCAAGTGAATGCTAAAAATGTTAACTATTGAGATGCATAAAGGTGGGCATAAAAGGAAGCTAAGAAAAAATAATTAAAAAAATTATTTCATTATTTAATTTAATCATTTATAAAAAAATAAATAAAATTGAAACAAAGAGAGCATCTTTTGTTATATAATGCAGTGTGATTTTTACTGAAGTAAACTGTAGGTACACGCAGTAACATAACAGTTTAACAAAGCACTGTATATCTTCATGAAAATGTTTTATACTCAAGGCACGAAAAACAAGCAACACGTTTCAACGACAGCAGGTCTTCCTAAGACTGTGCATGTTTGTTTGTGCTTTGAGTGTAAGATATTTCCCTGATGATGTACAATGATTTGTAAAAGTCTTGTGATGTGTATATGGGCTGAACAAATAAGATGAGTCACTGCTGTTGAAGATATGCTCCTGCTGGGAGGTTTCTTAGTGTCCAAGACTTCTTGGGGTTCTGGTCTGTGGAGAAGAGAAATAAGTGTTAACCCACAATCTTCCCCCTCCTACTCTCTCCTCCAGGATCTTATAAACTCAATGTTATAATGCTAGATCCCACGACGCGGAAGGACATTTTTACGTTTATTTGTAATTTGTAGTAGGTAGTGGGAGTGGTTAAGGTTAGGGTTAGGGTTAGGGACAGGTGCGTAAACAACTTTTAAGGTAAAGATTATGCCGAGGTACGGCTTTGCAACTTGACCAAAAAGTGATGATCCCCTAATAAAACGCAGATGACACTGTTTGATCTAGCATCTACCATGTTATAAGGTATGGTTTATTTTTAAATGCCAAGCACCTCATAGACCGGCAATGTCACGAACTCACTCTGTCACTCATTCAGGCAGTCAGTCAGTCACAGTTAGCCACTCTTCCCCTTGTGGTGGCTCACATACATTGCACTTTGTGTAGGACCAGCTCTATGATTTGCATCAATGATGCTTTGCGTCCTTGTTACAAGGACAGATTCAACCACAATGACATATTGCAAGCAAGTGCACATTATGTTGTGTCACAGTATTTTAGCTAATATTAGCTGATTTTCAATACCCGGCCTTGGAGCAGGTTGGTACACATCTACAGTATATGGGGAGGTTAAGTACCCTTGCTCAGGACAGAGGATATGAATATGACAAGGTCTGTCTGGCATGAGTGTGGAGATGGGCTTCTTCTTCTCACCCCAACTCAGCTGAGTAACTGATCTCAGATCTGCCCGGATCTGGTCTGCTGCAGCCGCTCCCTGTTGACCCATCCTGTCCAGCGGCACTAGTCTTAGTCCCCCGGCTTGTCTTCTCTGTGGAAGAGAGGGAGGAGTAGATTAGAGCGAGAGGAGAAGTAGAGAGAATGATAGGAGGGAAAAGGTAGAAGGGGAACAAAGGAGACAGTGAGGACACAGAGAGAAACAGTTGAAAAATTCAGCCACTAGTCTGCCTGCCGGTGGAGACCTCTTTGATATAAATGTGATCTGATGCATGAGTCGGCTTTGCCCTGTTCCCGCAAACCTTGAGTACATTGGATACATCTCTCCACTGCTGCATGGAATCCCTCTGCCTCCGTCTCGTCTGCAAAGTTCAGGCCTGCCTGGCAGTCCTGTGCAAACACAGCAAGCCATTGTAAAGCTACTGTCTATAACACTCACGACTTATCTCATGCTACTCCTTCTATTCAGTGTAATAAAGTCAAAGTACACTGGGTTAGTGCACCAGATCCTCACTACGCTTCCCTTCACGGTATAAAACATACTTTACGCCATGCTGCTAATACTGATGTGAAGTACATTGCACTATGTGGAAGTGATATCTGTAATTTAGAGTCCATTGTTTGTCACGCTGTCCCTGTACAAGTGTCCCCTGTAAGACAAAAGGTGAACAGTCTACATCAGGGCCGCCCAAAGTAGGCCCCACAGGCCAAGTTCAGCCCTCCACAACATTATTTGTGGCCCTCCAAAGGGTTCCAGAGAATTATTATATATTCTATTTGGTCTATTTTGATACAATTGAACTTTTTGACAAGGGATTTTCATACTAACTTGACTATTATAAGGTACAAAGTACACACTGACATAAGACCTAAGACACTGTTATTTCCTTGTTACATTTATTCAGTTATCAATGTGTAGTCACATTGCTTGGCATGTGGCCCAGCATCCATGTTGCATTTCGACCGTTGACCCTCCATGTCAAAATGTTTGGGGCGCCTCTGGACTATATGATCATTTTGAAAATAACCCTCTGTGTGTCATCGTGAATCCGATCATTATAGTAATAAGGATTAAGGTTAGAAAAGGTTTTTCAGCGAAGGAAACAAAAAAGGAATTTGTCAGTAATGAGGGTGAGGTCACTTACATCTGAAGGAAAGGTGTGGAAGAATGGGCGAGATACGGTATACTTGAATTGGGTGCGCAACATCTGCTCCCACAGTAGCTTAGCTCGCTGGGTACGAAAGGAGGACAGGGAGGGATGCTATGGTAATTTGTTTACAGCAGTTATATAAGGATAAAATAAGACACACACAGAATAACAAGCTACTGTATTGCTTGCCAAAGAAACTACAAAGTCATGTAGATTGACGAGGCGTATGCTGACGTGCAGGCATGTATATACACAAATACAAATGCACACAGGCACGTACACACTCATACCAGATGTCAAATGGTATTTCCTGCTTTTGAATAAGTCATCCAAGGGCAACACTGCTACAGTATGGAGGAAGGGTGGATTCAGTGAGTGTGTCCTCATTTAACTTGTTCATAATAATTAAGTTAAAATAAGTGGAGAAAATAATGTGTTCTTCTTTTATTTTTTTCCCATTAATTTCACAGTGGTGGTGGTGGTGTATGTGTGTGTATGGGGGGGGCGGTGTGTGAAGATTTGTGACAAGCTATTTAAGTCCTATTACCTTGACAGAGTAGAGGCGTACAAAGTAAGCGTGCATTGAGTGATCTTCGATGAGACACACCACTCCACAACCACAACAGCTCCAGCTCAGAGCTCCAGTCTCTGTCTCCGTGGTTAGAAAGACCTGTGCAACTGCTGAGGCCACCACCTGAAATACACTTGTGATTCTATAATAATGCAGTTACATGAAACAATGATATATGGGTCTGTTGAAGTTGGCAATGCTGTTTGGGGGCTACTATGGGCCATGTAATACAATTGTAGTGTGTAGTTCCATAGTATATTTATAGGCATGTTAGACTTTCTGTTGGCAATGGGATTGCGTTTCTTCATTGAGCGATTATCCTTATCAATAAGTATCTTGTGTTTTATTATAAATTCAGTCAGCAGCTCACTGGCAGAAATATGGTCTTCAGGTTGGAATGTGGAAGAGTGGCCTGGATTCAGCCCCCTGAATCGCCCACTTCTGCCCTTTTTACAAAATTCCTTTAATAATTCTATGATTCAGTTAACTTCTGAATTGTTGAATTGAATGATAGAATTATGGAATTTGGAAAAGGGCAGAAGTGCACAATTCAGGGGGTTGGATCCAGGCTAGCGGAAGAGTAGACAGAGTAGCCTAATCAATACTTTGATAAATTAAGTTTTATGGAGTAATTTATTACACAGCAATACACCCTACTCCATAAGTAGCAGAGTACAGAGTTGTGGATGCTGCTAGTGGAAATCCAACACCAAGATCAAGTTTTAACCACAAACAAATCAGCTCCACAGGCCTCACAGAAAGTCCTTTCACCCACTGGGCCTCAACCTGCTTGATCATTGCTGCTGATAACCACCTCAGGAAAAAGAACCATCAATGTATGTGGTGAATTAAAAACCAACATACAAAGGCAGATAATACAGGGAAATATGCATGAAATCAGTCTAGATCAAACTAATATTAATACCAACCATACTGACAGATTGATGGTTCCAAATAGTTACTTAAAAAAAAAAAGAAAAAAAAAAAAAGAACAAAAGATTTTGATTTTGCAAGATTTTGCAAGATTTCTTCCCCTTCCCTGTTACTATGGTGATCCTCGGCCCGGTTTCATAATTCTTCATAGTCAAATAATGTATGTGTATTGCAATAATGGATTTGTTTGCACCAAGAAAAAAGTGAATAGCGGAAAAGAGCGAGAGAAGATCGAGTGAAATAAATCTACCATTGGCAGTCTCAGACAGTGACTATGTTTGCGTGCAGGCTGCATCAGAATATCTATCCAACCTGGCTGAAAAGTGATCTGCTAATGGCACTCGATACTTTTTGTGTGAGAAAATCGCAACCACTTCAAGGTTGCAATCAGAATTGGGGCCAATTAGATCACTCTAACCCAGGTAAGGTGTTTTAACTGATGTTACTTAATTTGGAATAACATCAAATTTGTCATTAGTTGAGTATGAAGCATAGTCACTGCATAACTCTAATGCCAACCTCCCAACCTAAGGGTTTCTAATGAGACTGGCCTTGTAAGACATTGTTATATAATATCAGTTCATTTGGAACAGTGTATTAGTCCAATTAATTGATTATTAGACTGCATGTAAACATGGTCACTTTGCTAGCAATGAATATGCCCCTTTCACAGCAGCCATTTTGACTTGTCAAAGATGGGTAAACAGAGGTGTACATTAATCACTGATAATAGAATAATGAATATCTAATCTATCCTTACCCATCTATTACAAGTCAAAATGGCTGCTGTGAAAAGGGCCTATTGAACTGACTGTAATGAGTTGAGTTGAACTGACCTTACACTGGGGTCCCAGAAGAAAGCAGAGGGTGCCTTTCTCACGGACAGAGAGCAGCTCACTTAACATCTGGCATCCATTATCCAGACAGGATGCCATCCCTTAGTCCCTGCTTTTTATTCTCTACTCTCTTGTTCTCATATATATATATATATTTATTTATTTATTTATTTATTTCGTTATCTGGATCTATCCACAAAACTCACTCCACCTGACCATGTCCAGTCCAGATCTAAACTGGTTTGAACATATAATTACTCTGCTCTTTCAGTGCCTCCTCATGCAAATCTTCCAGACATACTGTAGCCTTCATGCACAGTAGCTTACAGTATGTGCTTGTGAACCAGCTAGTTTTTCAGCAACTACGTACATAACAGCTGACATATATACAAATTACCTTTAAAGTCATGTGAGGTCATTTTTGGTCACACATCCCGTACAGATAATAATTGTATCATTTTGACCCACTGTCATTGCCAAACTTGTTGACTTGTGTCAGCCCAAAAATGTTTGTCTCTACTAAATTTGTAGAAGGTCAGTTGAGCAGGGGTGGTCCCCTAATCTAGTTTCCCCATAACTTCAAAGTAAACACTAACACAGCTAGCCCTGTACAACCTCAACTTAGCAATGGAGGGGGGGTTACTAAGCCAGGGCCAGGTCACTGAGTCAGCCACAATCCACTCGCTGTGCCAAAGTGCACAACATAACCATTCCCACAATAAAAATCACCCAGAGTTGCAAGAGGCTGGTTTTCTGGCTCAAAACATGATCATAAATGAAACACATCAACAACCTCTTAAGGGTTGTGTTAGGGTTATGATTCACACACTCAACATAGTAAATTGACTGTATTTATGGGGTTTGTTGCCTAAATGAACCTTCTGTGGCTTTCATTTATCTTAGTGGCACATTGCCATTGTCTGTGGTAGCTGTTGTAGAAGTTACTTATTATGCATCTATGCAGTAATATTCTTTCTCAAATGTGGTACAATAAACCCGAAATAGAAATGTATAGGTGTAGCACAAAACTCTCATCAATAAAATGACTGGTTGCTCTTTCCTTGTGCCTTTTTTGAATCAAAGAGTACAAAAACCAACAAAAGATTCCTCTTCGGGATGGAGAAGCAGCACATGCAGTATAAAGTGGGAATTAAACAATGGTTATATCCGTATGATCAGCTGTTATTGAACGGATTCTCTGCAGCAACTGACTTTTCTTTTGCAGTCATGTAAGCTGAAAAATAAAAACAGAATCAATAGCTGGCAGTCATTTCCCTGTTGCCTCATGTAGATTACATTGTTTGATAAAGAATGCAAACTTTTAAAGAAGAAGAACCAGTTTCACGCCACTGTCTTTTGTTATTTGGTGTATACTTTAGATCTGTGGTCTCCAACCAGTAGCTCTTGGCCTGCGTTTGAGTAGCTCTCCAGACACTGTCTGAATATTTAGGTAGAAATCAGTCTGTGTTACAGGGTGTAATGTGTTGGTATTTTGCACACTCATAATGTTGAATGGTTAGGCCAACAGTTATGCCTATATGGCTCTGATTGGTAATACCTTCGTTGTTTAGACCACTTATACCCATAAACAAAACAAAAAAATGAGTAACTCTCATGATTTTTCAAAAGTAGCTCTCATAAACAAATAGGCTGCTTTAGATGCTAGATGTAAGCCCTTGGTGGCATATTTTCACCTGACATTAATAACATCAACCAGCTGTGTGGTATTTAATAATTATCATTTATGGAATCAAAGACAGTACAAAATGTATATCTCCATGCACATAAGTGTTGATGCAAACATAGTCATAAAACACAACTGAAACAAACATGTATTAAAAATGTTAGAATAATCTCAATCAAGATGAATAACATAGATCAGACAACTATATGCTGGTGATGGATGGAGTCAAGAAAAAACAAAGGGCATACATCAGTCCCTATGCATCAGTCAGTCACGGAGGGCTATATGCTGCCCACTCATCATTCTCCCTGCCTATCCAAGGAGGTTAAGCCCTTACTGGCTGTTACAAACCATGCCTCCCCCTTCTTCCTCTTCTTCCCCTCCTCCACCACTGCCCTCTCCATCTCCTTCTCCACCTCCCTCAGCTCCCCCAGGCGCAGGCCTCTTGCGTCTCTTGTTGAGTAGAGGGTTGTTTGAGGTGTCCAGGTCTTTGATCCTCACCTGGTCGTAGTCCACACGCATGGTGGCAAGAGCACTGGTCATCTCCTCCTGTTACAAGACATCAATATTTTACAGTAAGGTTAGTGCTTAACCGCCACCTAGTGGCCGTACTCTTAACCTAACAGCTAATTGGTTCAACAATAGGGATATACTGATACCACCTTTTTTTCTTTTCTTTTGCCGGACCCTGAGGGCCGGCCTATAGCGAATGTCGCTAACTAACTGACTGACTGACTCACTGGCTGGCTGACTCCCTATTGTTAAAACACGCATGAGTATTGTGGCCGGGTCCGATTTAACTAGGCTTGCCTAGTCTTGTTTTTTTTTTGTTTTTTTTACCTTCGATATAGATTCTAAGTCCCGATCCGATCTATTACTTTTACTGAACAGTGCAGACTCAAGACAATTCGTTTGGAGTCACGGGACAAAAATGATGAAGATACAGTCCATTTTTGTCCATTAGAGCTCTAACATACTTCTACGTGCCCAAAATGCAGAAAAATCAAGTCAGTTACCTTTGACTTCTGAGAAGATACACATGATTCTTGGTAATGGATTTTAGTATTAGGGAAATGATCTGATACCGATTTCCTGTTTTAGCCTGTTATCAGCCCGATATCCAGTACCGGCATCGGTATCGGAGCAGTTCTATTCAACAGTATCAATGTGCTATAGCCAAACTGTCTCACCTTCACGTCTTCCCACAGCTCTTTGTCCTCAGTCAAAACACGAGAGGTGTGGAGGGGTGTAGGGGGAACTACCATTGACTGCTGCAGTGTCACAAACACAAACAAATACATTACGTAACGCAAGTCAATCAATGAGAATTCAGGAGATGGGGCTCATATCCACAGGCTTTGTCACGTGTTAACTTACATTGATCCAGGGATGGTTCATAAACTGTCCAATGGTCATTCTCTCATTGGGGTCTGTCTTCAGTAACTGGACAATAAGTTGTTTAGCTACAGAGAACAACAAATAAAAGACATGAAATAAAACAAAATAAAGATAAATGCATATTTAAGCATTTGACACAAACCAATAGCAGCATGTATGTTGTGATTATATATGGAGTTTTATTTGTCTTAAATGAGGGCTTTATGGTGGTATGTCTCCCCACATCTCAAGACTTTGATTGAGTTAGTGTAGGTTGAGGAATGATTGCTTGATTATGGGGAGAGAAGTCGTGCCTTTCCCACTCTATCATGAAGAATCTTCTAGCATTAGCGCTAACATTAATTACCAAAAATTAGAGCTAATGTCAGCTATCAAATGTTGTGGCTAACGCTAGCTAGATGTGGGATAGATGGACAATTTTTAATGGCTTCAAACATGGATGAAGCCAGCCTGACACATCAGAGCCATGGAATGTATGCAAGCTAGCTCCACAAGGTCTGAAAGTGGCCCATTGAGAAATAAACAAATAACTTGCCGGCAAAAATGGCCGTTAATAAAGTCAATTTGACGTACCATGGAGATGTGTTGGTGTCTTGTCTTTAACTATGGTGGGAATTCCTGGCGCTGTGATAACATTAAAGTACAAGAAAAAGACGATTTCTCCATTTATCTGTGTGTTACCAATGCAATGGGCTGTCAGCGTGCCATCAGACAGGGGCGTTTTATATTAAAGAATTTAGAATAGCCTACATGCGCGAGCTATGCCTTATTGCTGCTGTTAGTACAGAGGGGGGCACAAAATCGTCTTTTGCTTGTACTTTAATGTAATCACAGTGCCAGAAATTCCCCCTGGCATGAGAGACAAGACACCAACACATCACCGTGGTGAGTCAAATTGACCATGTTTGCCGGCAAGCTATTTCTTTATTTCTCAATGGGCCACTTTCAGACCCTGTGGAACTAGTTTGTGTTCGTTCCATGGGTCTGACGTGTCAGACTAGGGGGCAGCCATACTTAATACAGTCCCCTATTGAGCCAGCTGCATCACACTCTGACTCTATAATACTGTATGTCATAGGAGTCCACATGGGGTTAGTGATTTTAATTAAGGTGGCAGGTGGTTGTGCTGCTCTTGTTGTAATCCTGTGTACCTGTGCTATCTTGATCCCTTGTTTATCCACCCACCCCTTCCTCTTCCCCAATCATTGATCAATATGTCTGTGAGGGGGGCCTTTAATGACGGGTGTATGATTTGGTTGTCCTAGTGTAGCTGAATAAAGTCCCATTAAAGACTTCCACCGCTGCCCCGGGACCTTTGGGCCCTGACTGACCTTCCTGAGACACCTCAGCCCACTCTGGGTTGGGGAACTCGTACTGGCCCATCCTGATCCTCTGCTTCATGCCTGGAGAAATGGCCTGGCCGGTGTTAGAGTAGAATGGGGGAAACCCACACAGCCTAGAAACAGAATAGAACAGATAAGGACAGAATAGAATAGAACAGAATAGAATATTATTCCACTGTACCATTTTAGTGAATCTGTAGACAAAGTTAAAGGACACAGTTTAATCTACAGTATTCAGCAGTGTGGGGATAGACAGAAAACGAAGTGCAAGAGGACTGGAAGACTTTTACATTGTTACAGGATTCTAGCACCAGGGCACACAGAACAGACACAGCTGATACTCACAGAATGTACATGATCACGCCCAGAGACCACATGTCACATGACTTGTCATATTTCTCTGGCCCAAGCACTTCTGGGGCTGAACAGACAAATACACAAAGTAAACACAAACAAAACATAATCATGCAAGCACACACGCGAGCACACACAAAAACACACTCGCATGCACTCACTCACATGCGCGCGCACACACACACACACACACACACACACACACACACACACACACACACACACACACACACACACACACACACCCGCCATCACCCAC